>FAPJ01017052.1:981-12950 GCA_001485985.1 Heliconius ethilla aerotome | reverse complement strand
ATTGCTGCACGCAAATGACATTAGAATTTAATTGAAATTGACACGGTTCATAATTTCATTCTAAAATATGAATATTAATTGCATTCAACATTTTTAACTAATTTTAGAAATTGAACTTTATGTTTTGGGGTTAGGGTTTGGTTTGGCGTGGTGGGGATAACAATTTTTCAACACCAGTAATTACGGGAGTGCAAGCTATAGTATAGCAGTCCGGTGTAGGCGTAATGGTGATTTTTCAAGTTACGCTTTGTGCAGCATGCATATTAATTTCTCGTATAACTCATATAGTTCTGTATTATTTAGAAACGTTTAATTTGCAAAAATATTATAATTCTAAGCTAAAAATGTTTATTTCAACCGAATATTATGCGCAAACGCCATTGTGTTAAAGTTGGGGAATGTTTGACAGAAAACAATGTAGGTTCAATTTTCATCCGGATTTGATTAATTACGTTATGCCACACAAAAAGTCACAAACTAAAAAATTAAGTGTTTATATTTTCTCTCTGCTCACCTGTCATGATTTAGAAGACAAGAGCATTTCAAATGAAGAAAGTCTCAAGTAATAATAATATTTGGGTAATACATTTTCACCTTCAAAAGATATACCAAATAGCATACGGCATCCTAGAAAATAGATCATCAAAAATCTATCTCAATTGCGAAATATAGGTTGGGAGCTAGGAATGAAAAAATCAATCATGAATATGCCTATAAGTCTAAAATGTTGGCCTACATCCCGCAAATCCACTTATAAAATGGAAAAATAAACACGCCGCCATTTACTTTCCCCCATATATATTTTCCAAGCATCTTATAAACTACAAGTATCATTAATCTCTCTATATCTTACTTTTATATATCTTTTAAATTCTATTCCATACAGCCAGTTTATTGCATGAACTATCGTCGATCAAGTTCAGTGGACTGTCTGGGTGGTTGCGAATGTTATCTTATATTGAAGTATAGTAAAATATTTAAAGCACAGAAGGCTGTTTGATCTTACGTACGAGGCCGTACGCCACCAGGGATTCTTCTCCGATTTCGCAATCTATAACGTATTTTCTTTTCTTGTTTCAGGTACGTCTGCAGCTCTTGTTTGCAAAGGATTGAGGCTGAGTTAAAAGTTTTAAATTATTCATAAAGCCCCCCCGAAAAGAATAAAACAATAGTCAAGTTTCCGCGAAATCTGAACAAGGAGTTCTGGGTAAAGAATAAACGTAATTAGGTGATGCGTTTAAAATTTAACTGAACGGTTCTATCTTTAAAGTCACGTTTCCTTAAATTTATTTTTGAAGTTTTCAAATTCAATTCTTTGCAGAGGAAACTTGGGGGCTATCTTAGTCCAGTTCCAGTTTGTGTTTACTCTTGCTTCTTAATTTTCGTTCAGTAATTTTTTTGTCGCTAACGATGCCAAACTCTGAATTGCAAATACCGTTAATTGCCAATGGAAGTTAGCTCCCACACTTTAGGCGAGTGATTGTTGAAATATTTAACGTTTTAACAGGCGAATATTTTAACGTAATGGCCTTTGACTTTAGATAATCACGCTCTTGACGCCTATCTAAATTCCTTAGTGTTTCATAAACACTCCAGTGAAGGCTTCCATTTTGATTATTTATTTGAATTAGATCCCAATTAATATTCTCAAATAATGCAGAACTGTTCACAATTGCTTATATTAAAATATTTTTTCGAATTCTAATTTAAAAGCTTAACTTTCAATTCTAAAATTAATAATAAATTGTATTGAGTTCTTTCACTTTAATTAATTTTAAATTATTTACAACTGTATCCAATTTTTCTAATCATCACGCTGGAGTCGCTTAATCCGGATTTACCCCGTGACAGATGATCACTTCCCGTGCATTAGCCGTGATGAATGTATTTGCATTGGATGTACTGGGATTAGGCGCCAATAAATTAAAACTTGAATTGTGCTCGATTGAACGACAGTTTTCGATAAAATTCTTTTTATTTAAAAGCTTTCCAGTTCTATATTTAAAGCACAAACGTAGTTTACTCAACACAGAAAGCATTGATCACAATTTTATCTGCGAAATCAAATATTTCATACATCACGCTCGGAGAGAACAAAGGAATGTCTATACATAGTCCAACACTGGAACAGCATGCACGATTTATTGTTTCCGAATAGTTGCTTTCTCTCCAAAAACTTTGGCGACGACGGCACTGCCGTATGACGTCACACAATGGCCGACAGATGGCCCGACAGTGTTGCCAACATAATCAATTGTTATTGGCGCATGACAAAACCAATCAAGTGAAACATATCGAGTTGCATTTAATGCGTTCAACGGCACTCGTGTTTTATTCTATTTCTGACATGACAATGTTTATTTTATAAGAGGCTAGTGACCTGATATAAATTGGAAAATTTATTTATTTATAGATAAAATAAATGAAATGGAAATATCTAATATTATTTTTTCTATTGTGTTTGTTTTTTTCAATAGTTTCATATACTTCATGTGAAATAATATAGATAAAAAATAATAAATCAAGAATCACTTAATATTCTTCCATAATATTGCACAATTTTATTAGTAAACAATAACGAGGCGATGGCTCGGAGTTGGTCTTAATCAATTGTCATTGGTTCTTGTCAGGGCCAATCAAGTGTGACTCGGTGGCACTGGGCGCATTCAAATCAGTAGACACGAATGCTTCTGGATACAGATTTGACACGTTTATCTCCATTAGATGAGATTCACTGGAGTCTGGGAGTGTTGTATTAGAAATGACAACTGTCAAAATAATTATATACAGCCATAAATAAATACAGATTTTTCTATCTATGTAGGATAACTGTTTTATCAAATTGTCAAGCCATTAATCTTAAATATAGCACAATATTTCGTTCCTCTTTGTTATTACCGTTTAGCACGTTGAATCTGTAAATAAATTTAACAAAGTCAGCAAAATAAAATAAATTGTACGCAAAAACATGGAGACGAAGATAAAAAGAAAACTGTAGCATCAAGAGTCGTAATTAATGGACAAGACGAGCGAGGACATGTACAGAGGACCGCAGAACAACAAAACCTAAGACGCTTTTATTATATAAACTGTACTATTCACGATACAAAGGCCATGAGACAATGTTGCCAGTTGTAGATTAATTTTGCTATGTGAAGTTTATTTTTAAAATTTTTCGGTTATTTTAAATATCTCTAGAAATAATGTTTATTGTTACAATACTGTAGGTTAATGTATTTCACACTCGTGTTCCTTTGTCGATTAATATCTCACTTAGGAGAATGTTTATCTATAATTGTTTATTTTAGTCTAAAATGTTTTAACTTATAGTTATAGATTTTTAATACTGGATGAATACGTTCGTGTCATTAGAGTTAAATTCTCTCTTCGATAATAACAAGAAAATATTGTTTTTATTATATGCGAACCAAGCGCTATTTGCCTTTTTTTATAAAAAGAATATCTTAAATAATTCATAAATATCAAAATTGTAGTTCGTGTAGATTTAGTAAGAATCAATTTAATCAATTATCAGGTTTTTGTTCAATTGGATAACGTGATGCATCGTAAAGTTGAACTTACAAAATTGGGGTCATATCCTGACCGCAGCAGATTGGCTCCTGATGATTACCAACGCAAGGTTCCAATTAATCCTGAACGAATAATTTACCACTGGTTGATTACTTGACTCTACGAAATGAACAAAATTGGAAACCAAGACTGATTGTATTTTTCTATCTACAATTGTTTTGATGTGAGAATTTTTGGCAATTTTATGCATATTTGGTTTCTATATAACTATAAGACTTACTTCTTAACTTAAGCAAAATATTTTCATATTTATATTTATAATTAATAAAATACAAAGCAACAACTAAAGATAAATTTATATATGTTAAACTATTAACACTAATATTTACGATACAAAACTGACCATCATCGCCATAATATAACACATTCTTATTAACACAGATAAAAGTAAAAGCCAAGAATATAAAAGGAATGAAAATATATATGACAACCTTTAGTCTTCAGAAAATATTCTCAAAGAATACATCTTGTGTAATATCAACATCATCATGATGAAAAATAGCCAGATTTCCGCCAAAAACTCATAGCACTTGCCGTCGAAAATACATTAATTTCGACACATCGCTAAACTGAGCCCCTCGCAATATCCATCACGCCGACTATTTGCATAGAGGGTGATAAATCGGGGAAGAAATCTTATACGCGACTAAAGATCGCCCGCGACCTCGTTTCTGTTCTCATATGATATACAACGTGATTTTGCTAATGTTTTGCGTGAACGTAAGGTTTTTTAAAATATTCCCAATTGTGCTCATTCCCATCCCATTTTAACTAATTTAAAAATTACTGCTTAGTGTGCAATTCCTACTAGATTGCATATTGTTCTCACAAGCTATTGGGTTCAAGTCCCACTAGAAATAATACATCTATAACGATGACAGTTGCTGATGACAACTATGGTTCTGAGAACCATCACACACAAACAGGAAACAGGATGATTGATTTCTCCAATATCTACGTGTAGAGTTATCTTATGAATAAAATAGAAGTTTTTTCTAGATAATATTAATATTTATTATTATTTAATAGCGGGTAATTTTAGAAAATGTATTAATGATAATGTTAATAGAAATAGATATATTATCTGTGGTAAAAAAAGGCCAAAAATGGTGTATTGTATCAAATCAACTGCCAAATAAGATAATTATAGGTTAAAAATTGAAATATGAGAATCTGTATCCTAATTACAGTGTTGCCACCTTTAAATATTAAGCAATTTTGTATTTCAATATAAATAAAGAGAATTTCTTCAGTTTCAGGTGAGTCTTGCCACTTGGCGAAGGACTCTAAGGTATTACAGTAAAGCTATAGGAATGTTTGTTGTATGAATTGATTTCTGAAGTTATTTATTTTCAGTTCTCAATTGGCTGAAAACTGAATCTTTAGGTGTAAGTAATTAGATTGGATTTCATTTTTAATTCATATACAAAAAATGCAGCATAAATTGATACTAAAGATTAGTGTCACGTTATTAAGACTAAAATTGTCACTAAAGCTCAGTGTCATGTTATTAAGACTAAAATTGGCACTAAAGATCAAAGTGTCACGTGATTAAAGCTGAAATTTTATTAAGGTTTACTTTGAATGAATCAAAGAAGCCTGATCGGCAACAGATAAATGAAATCCAATCCTTCGAAGCCTAAATTAACTGATTTTAATTAATCTTGAGCTTAGCTCAATACTCCGAAAACAGAAGGAATCACCGAAATTCAATTCATATTTCTTTTCTTTATTCTGTCTTTTCATTTGCGGTTATATTATTTTTAAATTCTTAAACATTTCAAGTCACTTGCACTTGTCCTGAAACAATTCTTATAATTTACGCCTCAAATGGTCCATGTTATTGTCTATATCTATTTTTATGTTTTTATGAGCTATGTGCACTCGATGTCTATTGATATGTTAGAAAAGCGAATTATTTTGCATCTCAAAATATGTATTTTAATTTAAAATGTATAATTGTTATAAGAACACAAGCTACCTAGTGTTATATCATTAAGAGTTGCCAGTACAAAAATATGTCCGTAACAACGTGTGCACCCAGCTTTAGCTCGCTTTGTCCGTCGTGTCGTAGCTCTGTCATTCGCTTGCACTGTTCTAATTATTTGCCCTCATTTTTTTTTTCATTAAAATGAAGCGCCACTTGAATTTAAATGTTCATGTAGAATTGATTTAGATAAATGTTAGTTTGTCGTAATTTAGGTCATTTATTTTATATGGTAAGACTGACATAGGTATTATTAAAAAATTTCGACGAAAATTGATAACTATTTAGTTATTGAGAACTTTTGTGTAAAAACAAAGATTAAAAAAATATATATTAACTTAGTGATAAAATAATGGATTCCACAACAAAAATTAAATACGTTGAATTTATAAGCCATGTTCAGTACAGCGTTGTTTATCCGGATATCGATCAACCGAACAATTGCTTATCCGAACTACTACGCTTGTCCAACTTGAACATTCCTTCCCCTTCTCGTGTCCATGCACTTATTTCGACTTATTGCTTGTTATTTAAAATTGTTATACTACTTCAAAAAAGATGCAAGTCAACAAGTTCTGCTACTCAACACGCAAGGCCTCGAATTCAGCAGAAAGTGGGGAACAGAGTCTTAACACTAGATACCCTAAGCCTGTCCTGCCATATACGGGATATAGCATGAAGCTGGAAAAAATAATAAAGAATTGAATTACTCCACGCTGCATTGTTACAAAGTGCTTTAAAGAATAAAAGAAAGACTAAAAGTAAAAAGAAAATGCACCTTCATTTATAGAGATGTTTATATATGTGTTTGACGGAGACAAAGCGTCACCATTCCTTTGATAATAATTCCGTTTTTAAATTTAATATACTTGTAAGTTAATATTTTTATAAATTTATGTATGTAATCTTCGTGGCACGTAGATGTGTTTAGATGCCTGCTACACGTGATGATTGGGGGTTCAAATCTTAGAAATTGGTAATGTGTGAAAATATTTTGTTTTCCTGGTGACTATCAGAAAAAATTGTTTGTCATTAGATTTTTAATAGTGGCAACACAAAAAAGTAAAGGAACATCAAAGTAAAATGGTATTAAATATTAATTTAATAAACGACAACGTACAAACCCACTTACCTATTACTATAAAATAATTATATACATACAGACATGGGCACATTATGAAACTACTAAAAATTTCATAAGTCCCTCGACTTGCGGACCTCAAAATATTGATCGTGCCTCTCTCTCATTCATGCCGACATTACAAAAGCTGTTTCGGCACACACACATGCACGCACTACACAACTACACGAGTGTGCGTACACGTGCATACACATATATGACTCACCACTACACATACAGACGTCCTATTAAACCGTTCCAGTAGGCGTCTGGAATGAGGGAATCAAGCGCGCATGCGCTAAGTTTCTAGCCTCAAGCGCTTTAATTCTTGCAAAGGTTAGACTCACAAATTGCTAGCGCGCTTCCTCGCTTACAGTGTATAAGAGAGTCGCGCTCATTCAAAACGGAACCACGGAGAATGAACAAGTTTTTTTTACACTTAATTGGTTGCAATATTTTTGAACTGTTATATAAATTTTACGGAATATGTATATAATCTATGTTTTTATTTATATATTAGTATGTCTTTATATAAAAACGATTCATAATTTGTATTTTAAAAATGTAAATAAATACTTATTTTGAAAACTGTAATAACTACAGTAGGTATCGAGTATTTTTTTTTAAATAAAGCTATACGTATACATAAGTTCATGGCGCGCACCTGTATATATTTTAAAGATATTATGAGAACGATAACGTCGAGAACACATATTACATAAGTAAGTTATAACTTCTTCAAAAAAGAGTAGTAAATCCACTACCATTTATAAAAAATGGCCGAGTCTTCACATTCATGTAAATATAATAATAGCTTAAAAACATTTCGACCATAATAAAACACCCACCCACAATTCCCAAAATGGCGGCTGATTTTTAATTCGTATGAGATGTTCCTGTCACGTCCCACCCGCAATAAATAATTATTATTAATGCGCGGCGCTGCACGAATATGGGGTTTCGAGGGAGTTTCAAGAGTTCGTTAATTTGTAGTGGCCGCGTCGGAATAAGGCAATCGCTTTTTCATCAAAATGGTTGCCGTATGTGACGATTTGTCAAAATGGGCAAGTTATATTTTTATATTAAGCTAGAGTCGGGTTAAACGTTTAGCTACAGTTATGAGTTCGATTCCCACGAGAGGAATTGTTTATGTAAGCAAGTAAAGTTGCTTGTTCTATTCTATTGAGGTTAGATAAAAGAATGACATGGCGGGATTACACAGACTGATTTTAGTTGAAGTTTTCGATTACTTCACTTGAAGTTATTCAGTTTTTCATTTACCAAAATCAGTTTAATATAACACTATTTTCTTTATAAATTTAGAATTTTATAGACTTAGAATTCCATTTCTAAATACATGCATTTTAAAAAAAGATAACCTTAAAAGGGTTGCTATTTAAAAAAAATACAATCGATAACATTCAATACAAAATCAACAGATTACGGCGCTGTCAATGTAACTAAATAAACGCTCAAAACGTCCATCTAAATTAATGAAGCAACGCCATTTTCCTGTAGATACCATTTAAAGCCTCTCTCAATTGGTTAATAAAATTTTTCCACCGTTCACACCGCTGTAAAAATGTCAATCGGCATTAGGCAATGCTTGCCATTGAACCCTGGCTTAAGTATTCATTTAATTAAAACTCCCGTTTTAATTGAAAAAGTATTCGTTTACCAAAGCTTTTGTTTGTCGTGATTTATATTTTGCGGCGACGATCGTCGAATAGCGTTTTTTTTTTTCAACCATTAAGTAAAATAAGCGATGTAATGAACGAGCGCTGACTGGAAAGTGACGTCACATAATAACCTCTACGTCATAAATGGTAAAAGTCATTTTACCATAATGTAGGTATAACGTATATTTAACGTATAGTTAAGTTCTTTGTCACAGTAATCTACGTGGAAAAGGTAATCCGCGACGTATTTCATTTTAAAGTTATTTTATTATTTAAAAATATTCGAGATTCGTCATTTAAATGTCGTTCCATAAATTCTGAAACATGAATGTGCTATTGAAATATTTTGTATAGGTATTAAATATTGGGAATGAATGTTTATATTTGTTTCGCGATTTTGTTCTAGTTTATGTAATTTCAACAGATGAGCCGATGATAAGTGGAAATATATTGTGGGTATAATCGACATTTTTTTGTGAGAATTGCCCACTCGAGTCGGCGTCTAATTTGCCAAAATGATATTAGTAGCGCAAGTTATAATTTTTTTAGCTTCATAGTGTTTCCCGCACATAGCAGGGTAGCTGAGGAAACCTGGGAACCTACTTTTGAAACACTCCATTCTCATTAAGATACGTCCATTCCTCTTTCTTTGCGCCGAATTCTGGAGGCATTTGGTGTTTAATTGCGGAACTCAACGTCGCACTTTGCCTCGTTACCAGAACGAAGCGAACCCACATCCCATTGCGTTAACTGCACCTAGACTGGAATAGAAAATATACTAAATACCCCCATAAATATATACAGTCTATTAAAGCACATACACAAGCTTCACACTATATTGCAAGAGCAACCGAACCAAACCCGTTGGCAACCACCCATAAGCTACATTACACCAGCTAACAACCGAACCTAGAAGTAATAAATAAGACCTCACCGCCCATATTTCAAAAGTTAGTTCCGGCGCGACAAAATATCTGCAAGTCTAATGCCTAAACTTGGCAGATAGTCCATGCATCACAAATGGTAGACGCATCGTATTATCCCTCGTCTGATGCAGCAAAATTGCGCCTTTGTGAATGAATAAATACGTGGTGGTGGTTATGTCATTATAATACGTGGATCGATCGATGGTTATTAATTATGTGGTTGAACGTAAATAGTTTTGGGGGGGATCTTTGTTGATCGGTTATGAAATAAATTGGTTTTATTAAAAAAAATGGTATGGTTGGGTTTGATGGGGATTGGGTGGATGTGATGAGTAGGTTCGATTTTCTGGCACTCAACAAGTTATGTCTTGAAGAAGTGACTTCATGGTAACAGTGTTCACCAGGTTTCCAGTTTCTCTCTGCCTGCTCTGCTATGAGCGGGATATAGGGTGACGCTAAAAGGAAAAAAGTAATTAATGTTTCCTCTTGTGTGGTGTTTAATACCGTCACCCCACACCCAATTTCTGTAAAATAGGCGAAAAATGAAGGGCGGAGTAATTTACCGCTAAATTATCTTTGGTTACTACGCATTTGGCAGTAGTTAAGTGAACATACATAATAATTAAATATGTAGTTAAGTATAATTGTTGTAATACAATTTGTAGGGAGACTTAGTGTAAAAGGTAGAATTCTTTGTCACGTCTCTTAAACTAGAGGTAGTGTAAAACGTCTCTTAAAATATAATTTAAAGAAAAAAGAAACATACATAAAATTGTCACTTTACTTACTTACAACTTTTAAGATTTATCAAAGAAAACTTATAACAACAATTCTTAACAAGATTTTAAATTCTTTTGAAAACTATTTTCTCGTATTTCAGCCATGTAACATGTGTGTTTTACTAAAAACGTATAGAATGCCTTGAGGTTATTCCGTCCATTAGAGAGACACAAGTGGACGAGACAACACCCTGTATTTAAGCAGCTTAACCCGTCACAGGAGCTGTACAAATGCTAAGCTTCCGCTTGCAAGAAACACCAACGTATCCAAGATTACATTGCAAATATCAAAATTTGATTATTTCATATAAGCTTTACATATTAGTACGATATATAGTATCACTTTTTTAGGGTTCCGTGCCCAAAGGGTAAAACGTGACCCTATTACTAAAACTTCACTGTCGGTCTGTCTGTCACCAGGCTGTATCTCATAGTTAGACTATTGTAATATTCACAGATGGTATGTTTCTGTTTCCACTATGAAAACAAATTCAAATTTCATATTTAAGAGGGCTCCAATACGAAAACTGTTTTTTTGCGGTTTGTATAGATAATAGTACGGAACCATTCATGCTTGCGACTCATAGTTGACCTGTATTTAAAATTAGAATTGACTGGCATTGTAGATTAATTTCCTAGGACTGTTATCGCGGTGGTCGTAGATTCAATCCCACACGGAGGAATAATTACATTTATTTCTCGCTACATTAAAACAAATGACTATAGACTATAGATTCAGAATGTCTTCGCGATGGTAGTGGGATCAATCCCCACTTAACACTTAAATATTTATATTCATGTAATTTTTATTTCTTGCTTTACAAAACAATTTGAAAAAATTGAATAAAACAGTTAAAGAAATTGAAATATTTAAAACTATTTTTATTACAATTGACCAAAACAAACTAAAATAAAATTGTTTCTCATTCCTAACAAGATCTCTCTATTCACAGCCTCAGGAACTAAAAGGAACAAAAAAAATAGGAATTATAGAGACACGCATTATCCAATGCTTTTAATCTCACATGTGCCTTTGGCGTAGCCCGTGGTACTTTAACACCCCAGTCGCTTACAACGCATATAAAGTGATTTACAACTATTAAGTACTAACTACGAGTATATTGTAGCACATAGGGGACCTTAAAAACAGAAAATATTTAAAGAATTCTGATTGACTTTTGTTGTTGTAGATTCGATTCCCACGCAAAGGATTTTTTTTTTCATTTCTTCGCTCTGTTATGGTATATTCGTTCTAAAAGCAATGTCTGGTGGACTGGACCTGGTGCCTAGGAAACGGAATAGGTATCTTAAGACTAAATCCTCTCTGCCTACTCTGCTGTATGCGAATCGACGTTGAATGAAAATCAAAATCTGACTGTTTTCACTTTCGAGACATCTTAAGACGTCTTGAGTGGAATTCAACTCCGCGCATTGTCTTGTTACCAGAGCGAAAAAATATACTATACAAAGAGCGACATAATTAAAGAATACTCTATAATCATCACATTTATAGTCGAAAAATTTAAAATTATAAACAAGATTCCCCAAAAACAAAACAACATATTAAACTAACGAAACGAAAACGTCGCGATCAACATTCAATCAGCGAACAAACAAACATTAATAAAAAAAAATTGAACATGAAATATCTTTGTGTTGCGGAATTTAATTTATCATTTCCGCGGTCTGCACCGCGCCATGTCATATTATAATACGAATCAGTTCATCAGGTAACATTAAGGGGGTTATTTATATGCGTACCATCAAATAATTTTATGTTAAAGTTAAATATACATAAATAGTATTAAAATGCACTCGAGGAAGTGAAATATTTAATTACGTTTATATTTCCATTCGCTCTGCTGTTGAGGCAAAACGCGGCGTTGA
>FAPJ01017042.1:3010-31721 GCA_001485985.1 Heliconius ethilla aerotome | reverse complement strand
TATATATAAATATATAAATATATGGATATATATCGTATTACTATATAATATAAGTGTTTTTGTTGCCGGGGCGCTGCAACGCAAACCGCAGAATGCGCTCGGCATTTCATTACGAATACATTGACAAATTCTGTCCTGCCGATTAATGTTTTACCATAATGCATAAAAAACACACGAGTATTTTACCATTTTAACAAAATCTGGTCACTTTGATTTCGTAAATTGCAATTTCGAATGTAAATTATTATGTGTTATAAAATGTTAATTCATATAATGTTTCGTTCTGATAGGTAATATTCCAGTTATAGAGCTAAACGACAAACTTACTTTTAATTAAGCTTTTATACTTTCATCCATATCCATAATTGAAATGGAATGATAAAAACAAATTAGCTTGTTTTGCGATCTCATTGCACGGTGAGTACAAAGGAATAGAGTATATAAAGAGAGATAGAGTCGGCAATGATATAGTGTCGGGCTGGCGGCCGCTCCCTCAGGAACGATAAACCCTTCCCGCCGCTTCCCGTCTACTCTTCTTTATGGGAAGGCCGGAATGGGCAGCCCAGGTGAACAGGTAGCTAGATTGCGAAAGTATTTTTAGAACATCTTGTCGGTCGTTCGGTGTTTTTCCTTTGTTATCAAATGTTTTTGCTACCTTCGATGCGGTTATAGGTGTCCTTAATATGTTGGCGGGCTTTAGTAGCTAAGAGTTACTTACCTATACGAACTGAGATAAGAAAATGTTTTCTCCTTAAAGTATATTGCGATGACGGACTGACTTTACCGAGTTTCAATGTAAAATATTTCCGCTGGTATCTAGCAACATCAGATGATGGAACTGGGAGGTGTTGAAAGCAATGGCCACATTGTTCGAGGTGAATCATATATTTGGGCGCTCGCGAGGCCAGTGAGGCTAGAATAGACAAAATCAGACATTCATTTGTTATTTCCATTTGGAATGGCACAGGTCTTTTATCGCATGTTGTAGCGAGCGCCGGTTGTTTCATATCTTCGTAGCTTTATTTGCGAATCGCGTGCTAAACGTGCACGTTTACATTCGTAATATTTACTTGTTGAATTACAGTGTTTAAAGTAAATTTCATTTAAATTATTGCTTTTTCTTTTAAAATTTTGAAATTGAAGTGATTTAAAAGTAATAAAAGATATAAAAATAGAAAATTTGTTTGTAAATTGAGTTTCGCCTATCATTTATTTATTATATTCAATAAATATTTGTTAGTCTGATAGTTACGTGAAGAGTGGAGCTAGAAGCCGCATCTCAATACGTATACTTTAGATAAGCTTAAAATATAGATAGAGTGCGAAATCGTTATGTCGATCTTAATGCTTTCACAGCGTCTTTTAAATATTCTATTGAATATATGTTGAAACTATACTGTAGATTTTTTAGTTACAATTTTCACATATTGTAGTGTATATATGGTAACATTTGATGTAAGAAAAAATGTGGAGTTGTTCTAGCTTCTATCCCGCACATAGTCGAGTGTTAAAACACTCCGCTCCCATTGAGCACTTCCGTTCTTCAGTTTTCGCCGAATTATTGAAGAATTGCATGTTGAGGAATTGGGGAATTCAACGCTGCGCTTTGACTTATTATCAAGGCAGGAAATTAAAATATTAAATATTTCATTACCCCTAATCGGATTCGAACCCATAATCGTTACGTTTACACGCACGCACCTACGCCATGACGGTCTATTTTAATTTAGTTTGAAATAAAAGTAATATAAATTGTTTATAACATTGGTATGCATGTAAAATAAAAAGGAGTTTATATTAGAATAGCGGCATGCAGCAGACGTGGGGGCTCATCCGCATGAGGTATGAATTGGTAATGAGGAGGTGGTGCATTTCGAAGCCACACTGCACGACAGTTCCGGGTCCCACTCCTAGTGTGTTAACGTGTCATTTCTCAGAGAATAACAACAAATTAAATATACAATACAGGAAAAATATTAAATTTATAAACTCTATCATCAAATATTTGTAAAAACAATATTTGCTCAGTGTTTTTATTTGAAATAGCTTTTAAAGCCATCTATCTATCTATTAATAAAAATCTCCGTGACATATTGACAAATAAGTAATTCGTGTCAGATTTGAATTCTATTTCCTGCACGACCAGCCTGGTCAGCCGTCAATAAACACATAGAAATTTGTTTAAAACAGAAAACAAACTCCTAATTACCATGCAAATTGATCGTTTCGATATTTACCGGAATAATAAGCGAACTCTCTTTAAATTTAGTCGGCCGGCACGCCTCGTGTTGTTTCATATTAAAATCTCTTGATTATATGCCGTATTAAGGATTATTTTGATGCATATTTATATTTAATTTGCATAATTTTATATTAGGTAATGAATATAAAAAGTGTATTGCGGTGTTATTGTAATTTGTGTTCGGCAACGTTTTGCTTCGATTAACTTTTATTTTTTTTATTTACTTTTTTCATATTGAAAAAGTGGTTATTAATAGATTGTATGTTTTAACTATTAGTTTTGTAGGTGAAACTTGTTATTTATTGACCTAAAATATATCTTAATAATGTTTTTAGCATCGTGTTTATCATGTGTCAGGGAAAGCAAGGTCAAGTCACTCCGTTTCCCTCTTTCTATTCAATTTTTGAGACATTACGTGTAGCAGAACGCCACGCTTTGTTTTTCTACTTGAGTAAGGAAATGAAAATAATCCATACTTAATTGGGAATCGCACCCACAACATCGCATTCACACACAAACGCTGACCACTGTGCCAGGACGTCTCTTTTACTTATATAGTAACATAATATTACAATCATACTTAATAACCTTAATATATTACCATATATGGTACCGTTTCACAAACGCGGCCGCTCGGCAAGTCAAAATAATTAGCAAACTTTCCCTATAGACAGCACATGTCGCGGCTCGCTGTACCTATGAGGGCTTATAAGTAATAATTCCTAGTCCACTGTACCCACACTCCAGCAAAGTAAAGTATAGAACAAACCAATCAATATATACAAACGCCATAGAATATATAATATGAGCAGAGGAGAGCCGGATGCCAACATTTGCTGAGGAGATTTTCCTCAGGACGGCGGAAAATGACATGCGCACTTCATGCTACTTTCCTCGCGCTACGCTACGGTGCAATTGCATACGAATTTCTGTGAGACGCCTTTGAGGTGGAGCTTATGTTTTTTTTAAAGTTGTCGACTTAATTTGCAAGTCATTTGACTTAAGTGGTTCTCGTTTTATTTTAAGTTTGCTACGAGTGCTACGAATAATATACTTTTCGGTAAAGGGTGAATGATAAAAAGATATTTGATAAGCTCTTATCTTTTGCTCACCTTGCTGAAACTTTACTAGAGATCTAGTATAATATTAGCTTTCATTATAAAATCTATGTATGTATTTAACTTCATGTAGTCAGCCAAGTACACAAAACTTAGTATTGTATTATTTAATGTTTTACATTAATATAAATTAACACTTTCAATTACTTGAATTTTTGAACAAATATATTGTTTTAATTGATGTCTAAATTGTAATATTAACAAGAACTCCCTATGGAGTTCTTGTTAATATTACTTCTATATACATAAGTAATAATTATGTCCACTGACAGATGGATGCCACTTCAGCCCACCACGACGAGTGACTATGGACTTCTGTAAAGTGTTTGGCAGGTTCGGAACGCCAATATTTAAGATATATACATATACTATACCATAATGTAAAATATTCGAAACGTCCGGTCTCCAAGAATGTATAATCCTAAATATACGTGATTAATATGGTTACATAATTTAATTTTAAATATGTAATAATCGCGAAAATCAAGAATGTCATTAAATCCTATCTAATTTGAAAAATAAACAAAAGATGCATAATTATCTATATAAAATACATTATTACTGCTTATAAAATATTAAGAAATTTTATTGAGATTATATTATCTTTATATATATTTAGGTAATATCTTTTAAACACGGGTATTAACTTAGAAAGCCGGCGCGGCGTCTCAGCGATAGTGCATCACAGCGTAAGTGGCTTAGTGGAAAATGGGAATATGTTATAGCAATAATAGGACGTTTGTTGGAAACCGCTACAGTGCGTATAATCTGATATTAGCTACTTACTAACTTAAATGTGATTTAAACAATTCACACTTATTTAAACAATATATATTTATTACTTAAACTTGATTATTAAATAGATGTCAGAAAATAAATAGTTCTTATTGTTTTTTTTCTAGGTTAAATTATTTAATACAAATTAAATTATTTAATATCCCAGGCTGCTATATTACGGTTCTCCATGTTCACAAAAAAAATTTAATCACAAACAAAAAAAAATGTTCCGAGATATTATTAGAGTTTACTAAAAGAATATATTAAAAAAGTATTTTTCCTATATAATATTTTAAAGGAGTAAGAGAATGTACGCATTACACGAACACTACGAATAAAGCACAGAGTGGAGACGCGTTGCCGACTCATTGCCGGCCGAGGAAGCAGAAATCACGACGGCAAACATTGACTTTAGACTTTTCCTCTTTTACTCACTTAGCCTAACTCTGGCTGCACTGCAAATCACTTCAGTGCGACAGTAAAACTTTTATATATATTCTAAATGTTTTAAAAAGTCAGTCCCGGGAGTCGATTGACAGAAACACAATCCATTATTGTACATCCAGGCTTTTTCAACTTTCTGTCTGCTGTAAATTTATTTTCTTAGTATGCTTATTTTTCTACGTTTTTGAAGTTTAAGCTGTATCAGAAATATGGTGCTTTTTCTAAAAAGAAGGAATAATGAAATTATTATTTAACTATTATATGCACTTGTGAATAGTTCCCGCTAGAATTACTTATTGAGAGTATATATGAATAAAATATAAACATAATATCTTACACGTTTTCATCAGTTTAATAAAAAATCTATCGACTTCTCTTTAAATATCAATCATCTTCAGTAATATCCAGATCAAATATTTCTTTCAGCAGATATCTCCCACTTTCTAAGCAGAACGCAGCGCAACGATTTCCTAGGCGAAGACTGCACTGAGTGCTACCTGACCGGATGATAAATGGTTTGCATTTAATCTTTTCAGACTTCAAATATTCCCTCATTAACTTGTGTACCCACTTCAGACATCGACGATTTGTTACTTTAAATCGTGGCGATAGGATGAAAGAGTGATGAGGAAAAGGCACCTATTTTCAACACCGTTATTTACCCTTAGGGTTTCACTGCGCGTAGGACTGAGATATTTTCTTATAAAGCCGTTCAATCAACTTGATGTGCTTAGCTAATTAATCAACTGCTTTACTTGTAAACGTCAAACTTCCCAATATAATATACGGAATATTATGTTTAATTTTTCTTTTTATATCTTTTTATTTCTTTGTTTTGGTGTTGTGCAAAACACGGAGTTTAGTTCCACCACTTAACATGTAATGCTTCCAGAAATCGGCGATAATAGGGAGCTGAGTGTCTTAGCACTAGACTCTCTATGCCTACCCGTCTACATGAAATAAAGTATTTGCATATTTAAAAGTTCGTTACGATAGTGCCTTCACTTGTGTTTAAAATTCTCTCAAAATACCATACCTTCCACGTTGTGCACGTAATAGGGTCCCATTATACAAATTCAACCTCCATTTCAGTCTCCAAGGTATGTGTCTATTAAGTTAACAAACGATAAATATTTAAATACTTCATCCCCGAATTCTGATAAAGGGATGTAAATGACTACTCGTCCAATTTGCATTGAACAGATTAACGTCATAATCGGAGCGATTCAATCAGCGATCCGGAGAGCTCTGGACAAAAGGAAGGAGGCGAGGAGATGGTGAAGGTTTCTTCGTGATACTAATATCTTCAGATAAAATGCTAATTTTGTGTTCATTCGATTTTGAAAAGAAGATAGGGCAACATGTAAACTGCTTTTGTTCTAGAATACTATTGTAATAAATAACAAATTAATGATATATGATTTTATACAAGAAGTATTCGCGTCTAATTTACGAGGGTTTTGGACTTAAGACTTAAATTAAAAACACGCGACGTGATTCCGAATGAGTTGAAACCCGAAACAAATATACAAAAAATTGAAGAAAAAGAATTAGTAAATTAAACTGAATGCTAATGGTAGAAAATAGGTATACTTAAAATAATATTTTCGAAACGATTGTTACATTTTTAATTGAACTACTCAAATATGCAGTTAAGGTTACTCACCATCTTTACTGGCATATAAAGAAGTTTATGTACATATATTGACTAAATAGTGAGTGCGAGTGTTTTCAACGGTACGATAAAATGATACGTGCCCGCTGCTCCCACCACCGGACTGGTTTTGTTGGCCTTTATACTTTACAAACTACTCGAGTACTACTTTACCTTGCCCCAATGAGATGTTGTCCAAGAAAGTAAATTTGTTGCGTCTATATAAATAAAATATTAAAGATTAGTCTGTATAGTATACTTTAATTTAAGGTTTCTCGTATATTAGAAAAATATTTATTTAAAAAAAAACACATTTTACAATTTAATTGTAAAGTCGTGAATCCTTTACAGTAATAATTGTATCAAATAATAGAGCATCAAAATCTCTCCTAGATTGTTCGTTTATATCATATCTCTATTGTATTAGTGATTAAGAAAGCAGAGAGCTAATGTGGAAGGCAAACACCATTTTGCATAATGTCCTTGCGGAGTCAGGCAGAAGAGAATCGGTTCTCATTAAGCAAAGCGGATAGCGTTAGCGTATCCAATTAGTATAGTCAATGTTTGGTTACCCAATCAGTCGAGATCAGCCCGTCACTCAATTTAAGTCTGCGGTTAAAATGTCTATCAATTTAATTTTTCGCGTCCCCCCCAGGAGTTGAATATGAATCTGTTTTAAGAATTAATGAGGTGGAAAAACTACAGCGTGTTAAATTGTTTCGCTGAATTTAATTTATTGTTTTAAATTCAATCAATTAGCATATGCATTCTTCCTGGATTAATTATTAGGGTTCCGTACTTTTTAAGGAAAAAAGGAATCCTTATTAGATCACTTTGTTGTCCCTCTGTCTGTCTAATTGTTTGTCTATCTATCAGGAGCATTTATCTCAGTAACGCTTGGAGATATTGAGTTGAATTTTTCAAACCATATACTCAGATCTATGACCCCATAATTTTTTGTATATGTATTTCATACATAGCAGGGTAACCTAGTGTTAAGACACTCCGTTCCTCATTTTCCGCCTAATTCTGGAGGCATTGTATCTTTAGTGATGGAACTCAACTCAACTCCCCCCTTTGCCTCGACACCAGAACAAAAAAAATGGAAATATTAAATATTTCATTTTCTCAAGTGGGAATTGAACCCACAATCTGTCGTCTTTACAGTAACACTTTGTGCCCTTGTGACACGACTGGCCTCCTGGTTAAATTATTTAACATTAAAAATATCTTAAAAATTACTTTTAATATAAAAACATAAGATGATTAGACAGACATCAGGAGCTGAACTCAGAAGTCAGGTGAAAAGTCAGAAAAAAAATATCAAAAAACGCTATTACCCTAAAAGGCACATTTCCCGGCAACTTTATGAAAACGTTCCTGTAGATTTATGAATAAAACCTTTCAGGGGAGATGTGAAGCCGCAATGTAATTTAAGGCGTATGGAGGAGAACCGCAGCCTCCGAAATTAGACCGTTATCATTCCGCCGCTGTCGCCGCCCAGATCACCCAGATCACCAGTTATGGAGCCAATACACCGAACGAACAGAATAAATTTGCTTTATATCAGACAGTTGACCTTCATATCCAATATTGTTGCTTTTATACACGAAAATATTTCGGGAATTTCCCGCGTCCGCCTCCTTCCTTCGTATTCCAACCTTTTCCCCTGCGTTTACTTTTAAAGTTATTTTTTATATTGGCCGTAATAATATAGCAAAATTGGAAGTCCTTGAACCAATAATAAGAATGAAGGTTTATTGTTGTTTAGTGGAAAAATATTATTGTGGTTGTTAAAGGAAACACGTAGCGATGTTATTTTAAATGGTTATTAGGTATTTGTGCACGTAGAACCTTAATATTTCTGATTTTATATGTACATAATTATATTCATTTTGTATATTCAATTTGTTATATTTTATTAGTACGTCTCTGTTTACTTTTATTACATACTAAAGTTTAAAGTATTGCTTTAGTAGGTATATTCATTGCAATAAAGAATGTAAGCAAATACAGGATTCTGTATGATAATATTATCTTTAGAATTAATACAAATTATGAAATTTTGATGTGAAATGCTATAATACAATAGAAATGTTTGTAGGAGACTTAATTATATAAAATGTTTTAATATAATTCCAGTGTTATTATGAACGCGAATTCCTAAAGTAAGACTGTACTTGTGTGCTTATTGCACACAACTGGTCTATTCAGGTTATTTGGGTTTTCTTACAAAAATATTTTTTATTTATTGTATTGTAATTGGTAATAGTAATAGAATCGACAAGTTAACTTAATAAAGGTAATTTGTTCAATATTGAATACTATTATGTATAATATTATAATAATTGGTACAAAAATTGTCTGTGCTATAATTGTATTTTATTATACCCGATATATCAATTGAATCGGTATATTATAACCAATATCATCCGGATGAGTTGTCGTAAATGATGAAAGCGCTAGATGAAGCAAACATGTTTGACTCGAGCCGACTAATGTCGTAAAATCAAGTTGTCCATAGTAACCGTTTTCAACAATTTCTTCATTATGGTTGACTTTTAGTCTACCCTGAGCGGATTTAGTTCAGTGGAGCAGTCATTAGAAATGTACAGGCTTATGGTTGGACTGTCGAATTTAGGTCTTCACTGCTTTAAGTTCATGACTGCTTATTCGTTTTCGATTCAGAATGGAAGTTATCTTTACTGAATATATTTAAATATCATACTACAAAATGTGTTTGGAAATATTAAAAATGCGATTGATATATTATAAAATTCAGATATTATTTTTTTAGAGAGAAAAAATGGAACCCTTAAAGGATCACTTCGTGGGCCATCTGTTCGTCTGTTAAGACCATTCATCTCAAGATCACGTAGAGTTATCAAGCTAAAATTCTTACCAAATATCAAGCAAAGAAAAAGTTCAAGTTCATGAATAGAAAAATATGACTATTTATGCTTTGTTTTTGCTACATATTGTGTGAAATTTGCTGAGTAATCAAAATCTACAGCTATGAAATCTGGCACGAATTGAAAACTTGCAGTACACATAAAGAAAAAAATAAGAAATTTATAATTGTCACACAAACTTGGTTTTGCCAATTTTGATAAGTTGTACTTCCCTCCTGCAATCCTGAAAATGGTACGTAACCCCCCATTTTTGTTTTAGTAATTGTCACTAGTATTCAAGAAAATATTTTATTAGGCACATATTGTCAGAATAGAAGGTATTTTAAGTGAATAATAAGTTTGCTATTCGGCGATAATACCAGGTATTATCGTCAAACTTATAGGGGTTTGAGTTTCGGGACAAAGTGAAAGTGAAAATCACTGCGAAACTTGTCAAAATTGTTCCTTGTCTCTGTTTGTGTTCAGTGATTGCTGAATAGTTCACAGAAAACGGCTATAACCTGTAAAATGTATTATTCTAATCTATTATTTCAACTTGATCGTTATTAATGTAGATAATTTCTAAAAACTTCAGATGTTTTACGGAACATAAACACTCAAAATGTTCACACTCACAATTTTTGTATCCGAATTCAATCTCTATATCTGAATTTCTGTTATTTTGTTTTCTTTACCTATTTGTAAAGTTTTCTTAAATTATTGTTCCTTAGAGTAAATCAACTTGTATGCCTAAATATTAAACAAATCAATTAATGTCAATAATGAACTGATAAACGTGAAAGTCATTACAAAATGTGAAAGCTTTTAACAAGTGAATAATAAGAATTATTTATAGGTATTTATATAGGTATATAAATTTTCCAATATATGTATTTTTTCATCGTTGTCAAATTTGAATCTTGCTAAATTATGAATGACCGGCCTAAAGACTTTAGTTTACTAAACATACTCTTACTACATTTTTAGTACATCATGAACATTTTGTATTTAAAAAATGTTATAAACTTTAAGCATATAATCTGATTTGTTATTCCCAAAGGCTGTCGGTATTTCTTAGCGAAACGACCTAGACGTGAAATTGGAGAAACTGCACAAAACGAGAATTTTTGACGAGGTGGTTGGAATAGATTTTCAAGATTAAATAGCATTTTGTAAGACTCAAAGATTACAGTGACAGTTGAGAGTAGATGTTATAAATCAAGATATTCTAGCTTTAAAGGTAAATGATCGACTGCGGAAGAGGTTTTAAAAAAAATGTAACATATCACGTATGTGCTGTGAACGTTAGTTCTGTCTTTGCGTGTTGTGTGTGTGTGTGAGTGTGTGTTTTTATTATTTTCTTGGCTTGGCTTGGCTTAATGTGTTTTTGTTATTTTCTTGGCTTTTCGGTATTAAAATATGATAGGTTGGAATAATATAGCCTTTTATTTCGTTATACTGTAAATTGACAAAGTCAAAGTCACACATAGTCAAATTCACGCTGTATCCTGCGCAGAGGGAACCTATTGTCAAGACACTCCGATTGCATTAAGCCAATTCTGTTCCTCTTTTTCATGTTTAATGGCAGAATTCAATATTTCCTCGAGACTCATTCATTTCCTAAAGTTGGAATCGACCCTACAGCTTGTCGCGTTTACGGTCACTCACTCACTTGTGCCCCTGCGCCACTGGCCTCAACTAATTAAAACCACATTAATAATCAAAGACAAAAATATAGCGAAAATTGAATTCACAAGTACATGTAAACCAGGAGGAAGTCACAAATGACATGGATAAAACTCATTCGCACACGAGCTGGTGATACCGCACGTCACCTGCAGCATCAGCCCGGAGCGCGGGCGGCGGGCGGCGCGCGGCGGGCGGTCTTTGTCTTCAACTGCCCTTTTGTGAACATTTTCAATTAACATGTCATAGTTTCTATGAAATTATATTGATTTGGGATGGACTTAATAGTCTTTACCTTGGTGCACCTACATATTATGTATCCGCCTATAACAGGGTACGCAGACGGAACATCGTGTTGATACACTCCGTTCCCCACTGCTAAATGAGGCATTGCGTGTTGACTGTCCGAACTCAATGCCTTGTTACTAAAGCGAGAAAATGAAAATATTAATAAATAAAAATTAATTACCCAAAGTGCGAATCGGATCCAAAATTGTTGCGTTTACAGTCACACGCTTGTGCCACTGCGCCACTATGGCCTTTACATTGCGTACATTTTTAAGACTAAGATTCCTCTGCCTATCCTTCTATATGCAGGATACAGCGTCAACCTGATAAAAAGAAACGTAACATAGGCGAGATGATCCTTTACAAAACATACGGAAATAGTAAATCTTATGTCTCCAGTACATTAGATCCATGATAATGGAATTTTTCTTTGCTAGTGTTGTAGTGAACCTCACACCACATTGCTCACTCATTGTCCACCCCCATGCGTAATTCATGGCAGCTGTGCGACGCATTCTAAATGTAATTCTCGGGCCAACCACTAAACAATGCTCCAGCTCATATTGGAATCCAAACTTTAATTATTGAATACAATTATTCTGAAGCAGAATTGGCTAGTTAACTCCTAACGACTCCGACCAGAACAGGATGTAAAAATGAAATCAATTGAAAAGGGCTTTCATTAATAAAAGATCTGGAAAAGAAAGAACGTCGTGTCTTCTCTAATTAGAAGTCGCGAGCCGAATTTTCAATGCGTCCCCGCGTCGCCCCACTAATGGTGAACTAAAATAAAAGTTTATATTTACTGTGCGTGGGTTCCTTTCTTCGAATGAATATTTATACATTCCCACTTTACGTTATTCACCTCAAAGCCGACGGCGGCTGAAGTTTTTAAGGGTAGACTTTTTATAAATTAAATTTCTTTGACATTTCTTCGTATTCGTAAAGTTGAACATGATTATATTCTTTCCAGTTCGCTTTTTGTGTCACCAGGTAATTTACAGCTTACTCGGACTGTCTTTTGTTCGAGTTTTAACCATACTTATTTATTCATATTTATTTTATTTCTATTCTATACATATTTATTTAAGTTTATGTTTCCATTTCGTCGCTTTGGTGTCAGCGGAGGCAAAGCGCGGCGTTGAGCTCCGCCACTCAATCTGCAATGCCACCAGAATTCGACGTCAAGAGTACGGAGTGTTTTAAGACTGCCTACCCTGCTGTGTGAGGGATACAGAGTGAAGCTGTTTAATTATTTTGTTTGTTCATTTTAATCACTCAGGTATTTTTTCTAATATTAAGAATTTTATTTTCCTTACATATGTGTACTTACTATTACTTTTCGGCTTATTTTGATTATTTAGGATTATATTTTTTTACTAATCTTATCGGAAACTTAAAATAATTTTATATATATATTTAATAAATATTCGTAAAATTCAAGTGGGCGAAGCCGATCTGGTTCACTAGTATACTATATAACTTACATAAGGATGAGACTTATCACTTAAATATGTTTAATAATTGCTCATATCTTGTGCGAATGTGTACGAGTATATTATGTAAATCCAAATTTCTTCTTATATTACACTTAAAAAACGTAAATTGGTTAACTCAATACAAATTGACTGCTAAGTGATAAATAAAGCATGTAATTTGTCTTAAGAACCCTAAATAGCAGACATAACTTTTAAACTGTGATAATATTGAAGGTTTTCTCCGCCGCGAGAAATCATTTGTTACGTGCGCAATAAGACGGAGAATTAGCGGGCGTCAAGAAGCATCGCGACAAAGTTCCAATAAGCCAGCGTCTTCCGGTACATCGGGAGTCGTTTTGCAAGAGTAATGATGCTTAATTTTAATGACGCGTCGCAGCCACAGTCACCCGCGGAGACGGCCGCCCGCCCACCGCCAGAGACGGCCCTCGCGCGTGACGAGACTCGCCAATGCCTTCCATATTAGAACACTGCTTGGCTGAAAGTCTGACGATAAATTTAGTTATTACTTGTGAAAATAGACGGAAGGAGATCGCTAACTTGTCCTCGTGAGGAGATAATGGATCATTTCGGGGGATATTTTAGTCGTTTTAGAAAAAGTATCCCTTAAAGCCCCTTTATGCGAAGAGTTTTCGGATTGTGTGGAATATGTTCCAGAGTAATTTTTCGTTTAGGAACTCTCGTTAGGGCCCCGAAACATTGAAGCTGACAAAAAGTTGAGAAGAACCATTTATATAATCTCACATTATATAAAGTTTTTAACTAACGTATTTTATGGAGAAGGACAAAGTTTTTGAACCGCATTGATTATTCTTGCTGTATATAGTGAGCCGGTATAGATATGGTTCCGTAGTTAATGCGTCTACTACATTAAACACCGCCATTATTAAACAGCGTCACAGGTTTACTCGAGTCCATTGGATGTGTTTTAATATTAATTCGCGTTCACGTTTCAGTACAGTTCGGCCAGTGGAATTATTTGGAATGAAATATGTCGGTGCAAACAGCACAGTATATAAAATTAAAGACATCCGCGGGCGAACCTCGGCCGTAATGCCAGCGAATATTGTTTACAAATGCATCGCATCTATCATCAAATTGTTTGTTGATATGACGGAATGGACAGTGTTTTGTTTATTTTTACGTCATATTTTATTAGGTACGTCAATCATTGTGGACCAACTATGGTTTGTTACTCGCTGACGTCATATAGGGGGCATATGACGTCATATAGAATGATAGATGTTATTGAGTTTATAAGCACAATAAAATAATGGTGGTATAAGTAATTTTCGAGGCTAGACGTGTTATAGGGGCACAAGGGCGTGACTGTAAAAGAGACAGATTGTGGGTTCGATTGTCACTCGAGGGCTCAATATATTTAATATTTTCATTTATACGCTCTGGTATCGAGATGAGGCGTGGTGTTGAGTTCTGCCATTCATTATGCCTACCCAGTTGTGAGCGAGATACAGCGTGAAAAAGAAAGAAGTAATTTTCTCTATATTCCACAGATACTAATTGATAGACACAATCCAGTCGATAATCACTGCAGCTGGTACTTCTCACTATCTTAAATCACTATACGTAGGGTGGGTATAATCAGGAGTGAATCTAATGTAAGCTTGATTAATTTTATTGAGCTTTCCGTATATATGAAATAACTTTTTTTGTCCAGAAAATTAACAGTGTTTTGTATTAATTTATTGTAATGGAATTTTATATTTGCGTTTAGAATGTTACTTTAAAGTTGTAAATGAAAATAATTGAAATCATTGGAAAATTCAATACTGAGTAAGTACAAATATTGGTAACCGGTTCGTAAATACAACGAAAAAACAAGTGTGTCTGTATCAATTTGAGTATTGACAAAGATGTCGGAATTCGGATGAATATTGGATTTTCCTTTTCCACACGAAAACAAAAATATCGAGCTGATTTGTTATTCTATGAAGTTGGTTGATCTACTTACTACTTGGGTACTTTTAGGATCAGTAAATTGTATATTGATGTTTAGTAGGCAATGTTTGAGTATTACGTTTTTATATAAATTATACAATATTTGTATTGTATATATAAATATTATAAATATATAGTGTTTATTTATTACAGCCTGCCTTCCGAGCCAGTCGAACCTACAGGACTGACGCTATTGACATTTCTATGTAAGTTGGAGATACAAAAATGTTTATAATGGCCTCAGTAAGAAAATAATATTTTGATTAAGAATTTTTAAAAACGGTATCACATTAAATATATACTGAATGAAGAAAAAAGATGATGTATTAATATATATAACCACGGAGCCGTACTAAAATAAAATTAAAATACCCGTATAATAATAATAAAGTCAAATTAACACGAATGAAATGAACTACGTTTGGCTTACCAAATGAAGTTCACAATTTTTCATAATAACTAAAATACCGTACAAAAGGAATTCCTTTAACACCGACGTTATTATAGAATTTACTAATATTAATCGTTAGTATTACTGCAACTATCTGCAACAAAGTTTAATTAAGTTCAGTAAAATTATCTAGGAGTATTTCTAACAAGAGAAACGAGAGTAATGAGTTAGCTAACTTAATACCGCTTCGTATATCTTTTGTCATAAAGCCGGTACATATGTATATTCTTAGAAAGTTATCTGTTTTCCTGATACAACTAGTGTAGATACGGCTTTATTTTTGAACAAATGATTGCATTGCGGTATGTAGGTACAAAAGTGTTGCCGCATTCAATACAATTTACATGTATTTGGGTTATTTATGATTGGCCTTAAATTTAGATAAAATATATTATGCTTAATATGAATTTAATTTATATTTACATATTGTTACATACATATATTTATATTTTTCCATCTAGTTAAATATATTTCTGTAAGCGTAACTATAACTAAATTTAAAATATTTTCATAAAGTAATTACAATTTTAATCGTAAAAAATCTGAATAATAAATATTAATTAATGGACAAGTAAATTTTAATCAGCTGATTAGTAAGCATATTAGATGCATCACATATTATAAATTTAAATCCCTTGGCATGTGGACTAAGTTTGCTCAGAAACTACGGAACGGCTTTCATCGATAAAAATAGGATTATCTAAAAGGGTGACGCTTTTATTTTTTTTTTCATCTTCGCGCGTTATCCCACACGTAGTGGTGTAGATAGAGTGAGTCTAATATTAAGACACTCCGCTCCCACTTGCCGCCGAATTGCGTGTTAACGGAACTTAACGCCGCAGCCCCATTACTAACGTATTACTGCCGGGTAACTGATCACAGGTACGGTATGTTACAAGGAAACGATTAATGTAGACCATTCCAACATGAACATATTTTTTAGATTCGTACCAATAGTTCCTGAGATTAGAGTGTTCAACCAAACAATATTTTTAGCTTTATGACATTAGTATAGATTATTTAAGTGATTCGTAATACACCCGCTCCCATAAATATACCAAAAGTTATGTTAGTGAAAATAATAATTTGCGCTACCAGTGCGAAGCAGGGGAGGACCGGTAGTGCTGTAATATGTTTAATTGTTGTTATTATTGTAAATTTCATTTTCATTAAAGATTAACGCGTATATTTTATGTTAAGTGAATTGCATAAACATGCCATTGGAAAGCCGCTATAATATATTTAATCGTATTACTAGGTTCCCTCTTACCCTGCTATATGCAGAGTAGGTACAGCATGAAGCTGAAAAAATATACAAAAAAAGTAATAGATACTTTCTTACACGATAAAAAGTAAAACCGCCATCATATGTAAACTATCGCTCGACAGGCTCCGTAGCAATAAGCGAGCACGGCGGCAGGTAACAATATTTCCCACGCCAAACGCCGACAAATTGAATAAACACATCAGCGTTCGCCTTAAACGACGAAAAGACAAGTCCAATAACGTTCGCCCACGAACGATAAATATTCGCTACAACGTCGACTTACAAGCTACGTGTTTATCCTATCTTAGTTCCTTTGCTAGGTACAGTTAATGTGACGTTATATTCTTTTGTTATTGTCATTTAATTAAAAATAAAGGCGAAATATGTTATAAGTTATTCTATTATTCGACTTACTTTAAGTCGATATTAAGATGAACCCACCTTTATTTAGTCCGTTGAGTTTCAAGATGATGCCTGAGCGTGGCTTCGCCCGCTTAAACTTATTGTTATAGTTTAGCCAAATTATACCAAAATCCTTACATCATTTGTGGCCTATATGCTATTTTGATGTATAAGCTATATTAAAGTAAAAATTCATCTAAATCGATTCAGTCGTTTTTCCGGGAAAGTGTAACAAACATCCGTCCTCACAAGTTTTCACATTTAAATATGATATAAATGTGATAATGTGTAATATAAGTAAGAAATATATAATATTAGTAAGATATCGATCTTCAAGTGCTTGTAGAATCATCGAAGACTATTTGAAAGAAGCTAACTATTGGATATTAGTTTTAAGTAAGCAGTATTCTTTCACCATAGCTTTTAATGAAAGTATTTAAAGCACGCTGGAGATAATTAGTGAGAAGTAATTTTATTTCACTTTTTTTTTCATGTAGCAGGGCAGGCAGAGGGGGGCTAGAATTAAGACAATTCACTCCCCACTATAATATTCTTATATTCTTCGAGTGGGAATCGAATCCACAATCGCGTTCACAGTCACACATTCATATTATATATATATAATTCTTTGTACATTGGTAGGCACATGTGTCGGTGCGTGAATTCCTCCCAGGGTCACGTAAGGCTCCCTCTAATACAATTTGTTGGGAGACGTGCGTCCTCCGCGGAATGCAAAGCGAGCGCCACTTCATAGCGAGGGCGATTATAGGCAATTTGTTGTCTAGACGCGTAAGACGCTAAAATTATTTACGTGTATTGTGTTTACGGAGCTCGCTACTGTATTTTATGTGCGGTTAAATATTTCTAGAAAGTTTATGTAATCATTAATTTTACTTCAATTTATGGGCTTAGAAAGTAAATAGCAAATTTTTTTTGGTACAGTTAGATACGAATTCAGTTTTTTCTAGACCCGTTGCTATGTTATGCATATGTGAATAGAGAGAAAAGTAAAAATATATTTTATTCTTATTGAAAACTGTGATCTAACGGTAATTTGGGGATTTGACGTAGTTAAAATATTTATATTGTAAAACAGTATAACGTAGTTTAATGACTAAGTAATGCTATCGTTATTCATGTTTCAGATGCATAATTTTTTTGGTGTAAATTATAATGTGGATATCCTCTTTTAAACCTACAAAGATACGTGAGGCATTATCTTAAGAGTACCATCAATTAGAGTTCTCAGTAAGTAGAGTAGGATATACAGAAACCTCGTAATTGGCTTAGTTGAAAATATACGTATATTAATAATACATGGAGCGAATTCTAGATGTTAATTTTCAAAGGCTGGAAGTCTTATAATAATTGACAAACAAAAACCTAATTTACATATAACCATGCTTAGATATAGACAATATAAATTTATACAAACAATAGGTGTTTAATATATAAATATTAATTTTACCTACACATATATATAGGCACATGTTTGTAGACGTAACAAAAAAAAAGCGAAAAACTAATTTGATGTTGTTTGCGCAGCGCATACCCGCCGACATTGTTTGCTTTGATATTACACTCGAATTATTAAGTCTTGCCGGCGTTTACCCGCAAAGTAAACACATGAATAATAGCCGTGGTACAGTGAACTACGAACGCGATATGCACAGTCCAGGGATTATCGGAATTTATGAGGCACGTATGTGACGCACCTCCCGCTCCTTCCCGCTCCTTCCCGCTGCTCCTGCGTGCCGGCGAGGGACCGCCGGCTCCAAGAAAAATACTGTGGCCGTAGAGCTTAAATATTGATGGATTTATGAACGCTCTTAAAATTATGACAGTCTGAGCCACCGCCAACTTTATTGAATCTTCTTATCCTGAGGCTGAATTTATTGGGGTTTGTATCAAGTTGGGGGGAGCGCTTTGTTCGACGTAATAGGTACACCTTGTTATTGGATCTCGTTATTTTTTATACATAGGAAATACTACGCTCGTGAACGGTTATGAGACGCATTCTATTTTATTGTAGCTCTTTTTTTTTAAGAAACGCACGTTTCAATATTTTGGTTTTGATGTCTATATTCTATTATTTCTATATCTTATGAATATAATAACATTTTTGAATATATAACAGACTAGCCCAAATATCGCTTCGCCCGCTTGAACTTATTGTAGTATTATAGCTATATTATACAAAACATAAATTGTAGTGAGTATACTTTTACACACTGCATCTATCCCTACAAACTCTCACATTCTTAATATTAGTAAGATGCTATAATTTTTTATAGTTTATGTCAACGTTGAAAATACAAGTGAAATTCTGTGGTAAACGTAGAAAAATATTGTTATGATTTACAATTAAATTATTTTACGATCATTATATTCACATTGCGAAATAAATAGATAAATAAATTTTCCATATTAGTTAAATATTCCGATACATCTCAATTAAATGATATTTATAATTTATGTAATGTGAACGTGTTAAATCATGTTCGAGCGGCCATTACCTTTACCAAAATTTATCGTGGTAATATGGACGCATTTGACAATACACGTAAACGTGCAGCGACCGGGCTAAGCTATGGTAAATTTATGGCTGTGCTGATGCGATAACGGCCCTCAGTGATAAAACAAAATTGACAACTACAAAATAAGCGACACTCCTATACTCGTACATTTAAAAGCCCCTTTGAATCGATGCTATTGAAATCTCGACGACAACTCGAGTCAGCCATTGTACATTCATACGTTTAAGTTGAAAAGAAAATATTTTGTGAAGCAGTACATCCAACTAAATCATTTGAAGTAAGAATATAAGTTGCGAGTAACAGACAGATGGCGCAAGTTGAGGTGCAAATAAAGTTTGAGTGGAAAAACTTATTCTTCCTCCGCAAATCCGGAGTGCGCCCGAGTCTGTGCCCCCGGGATACCTTTAACAATTTGTAAGTTATTTATTGCTGCCAAGAAATATCATTAACCCCTTTAAAATTTACCTCTTTCACGAAACAGGTAATACATTTTACTCGCAGATTGTCGAGCGTCTGGATTCTGTGTTTTGATCTAAATTTAAGCGAAGATTTACATTTTAAAGTTGTTCCTTTATTGTGGTTTGAGCAGTTATTAGATTTAAGAACAAAGACTTTTATGTAAGGGATTTTTTTCGTAAATATAAATAACCGTTTTAATCCTATTGACCAAAAATCCGCAATAAATAATTCAAATCGTAGAAACCAATATCACTTAAATGAAACAGATCTAATAAGGATCAATTTAAGTTAGAACAACAAGTCTCCAAAGAGGCATAAAAGAAACCGTTCATTAAAAGTATTAATGTCTACTTTAGGAATTTACTTTGGGAACTTTTAAAGTAATTTGTTACAAATCTTAATAATTTCATAGTCATCGTCAAGTTTGCTCGTTTTGAAGAAAGTTTGTCGGCTTATAATGGCTAAGCTAAACTATTAGTTATGGAAACCGAGTTGACATGCAAATCCGCCCCTATTCCGCTTATCGGTGCTTTATGCTATCCGTTACCGAAGGCACTCCGTACACACTATACTAATATTATATCATTAAAAATTCATGACTTCAAGACATATGCTAACATTTCCTTACTTCTGTAACGTTATTTATTTTCTGATCGCTTTATAAAGGCAGAAATAAATACTTTAGTGTTGTATTCAATTTATATGACAGTATTTTATAAACGTAGTAAAGAAGTTAATAAATTCGTCTTAAAAGATGAATCAATATCTGAGAAATTGTATTTCATAAAACCGCGACGTTAATAAAAATAAACTTTGCAATGCTATCGAACTTTGCAAAGAAAAAGGTTATTCGGATTTAGTTTGTTGGATGAAAGAAGTTATCAAAAATCAAATGATTACCAATACAATGTTTATTTAAAATTAAAATAATTTGATTAGTATTGAATTTTCATTTCAATAAATACTTATTTAAATTTAAATACGTAAATACGAAATAAAATTATTTTAGGATGAGTCTTGTATCTTTTATCTTTTATCTGTATGTATATTATATATATATCACATAGGTATAACGAATGCTAACGTGGCAATGTGTGAATGTGCAACATGGTTGTCTGAAGAGTTAATAATCGCAAGTCAATTTTGAATACAGCAATACAAATATATTTCAATATTGTTTCATATATTTAATGAAATAATAATTATTTATTAAGTACAATTGTGAAAGCTCTCGTAAAGGTTGATGGTGTTTTTTGTTACGCAGTTAATTATGATTGCATTAGCGCATATATTTAAGTAATTAAGTATATTAAGGTGGAATGCAATTAGCACTGTAATAAAAAACGTATAAAAAATGATTAAGCAAATAAATTTTACCATCTTATGTGGCTTTAGATATGTCCAGTGGGTCAGAGTCGGTTTATAATCCGATGATTGTAGGTTCAATTATCAGGTAAAGAATTAAATAAAAGGAAAGTCAAGAGCTAAGTATTCTCTGCAATACAAGGAAAAGTGTGAAATCGTTTTTTTTTGCTGAGGATTTAATACATTAGTATTAAATATGCTGCTTATTAATGTAGAACTATACTAGAATGAAATAAATATTTGCCTAGTTCAGTAACGAATACAAAGTGATTGTTGGCAAAATAATGGGTAGGTAGTATTTTCTTTAATTTTTACTTTATTAATATTACAATTATTCTTCGCCACTTAAAATGCATCACCTCGAAAGTTCGGCGCCAAGTGAAAACGGAATTTTTTAACACTAGGTTCCCTCTACCTACTCTGCTATACGCGAGATACACCGTGAAGCTTAGAAAAACTTATTTAAATATATTTTATATTGTAAACAATCCACCCACCTATTAAAATGTTGAACAAGCTCCCCATTGATTTTCTATCACAATATTTCCCACGAAGTTCGGAGATGAGCGAGTTTAATTGATCTTACATTAATCGACCAGTCGAGAATGCGTAACGTAAATTGTTGACCGTTGTTCAATTAAGTGGGAACTAATAACTTAGTTACAAAGGTGAAAGTTACTTAAGTAAATAGATTCGAGACCACGAAAATCTTATTAACCAAGTAAAATTTCTGTAACTTTTGAACGGTACTGTTTAAGAAGTAAAATTCACTTCAGTTTTAAATTTAAATGGATAAGGCTTAACTCAGTTACGTCACTGTCGGGGAGACTCTTTCTGCGGTGTATTTATTACGAATGCAGAACAAAGCTTTATAATTTTAGCATTTACCTTTAAGCTTTCACAAAAGTTATCCTATGAAGACCGCCAATGTATATTTTTATTACCTGTAAAGAGAAAAAGAAAAGTCACTAAAATAAATATTATATAGTTTTCTCAGATTATGTAATTTGATGGTTTTATGATAATTTATTATTATGAATAATTCTAATTGTCATTAATGAAAGAAGAATAATATGGAGATGCCGTCAGTTCGTAGAATATATGGAGAATGGCAGGTACTACCAAGGATGTCACGGTGAAAATGAAGAAGAAAATGCACAGGTCCTTTCGGACACGTAGATAGTATAATGAATGGCAAAAAAGTGGTAAGAGGGGCAGGATTTCACGGTCAACTTCGGTTGACCTTCGAAAATACAGTGTCGATGATACTTAAGAAAGGTCACACAAATAGAGAACCCCCCGGAGGGCATGTATGAACAAGCTAAGTTTGAGATGAAGTGCAGAGACCATAATAACATAAAGTAAAAGTTTAAAAAAATAAGTTTAAAATTATCCAGACGGACAGAAAAAAAAAATATCCATTATTATGGACTTTATAAAATAATACAAAATTTTTATGTGTACAAAAACTAACTAAACAATAATTCTAAATGTCGTTTGTTTTGTTATTTTCTAAATGAAGCTTAACTACTGGTTACTTAGCCTTCATGAAACACAAAGGTCAAGTGGCAATTAGAACTAGTCCATTACGTTATCAAGGAATAATTCTATTAGTTATAAGAGTTTTCTTTAAAATTAAATTTGCTAGAGAGAAGGAAGAATTTAAGAGAAATATGTTTAACTAAAATAATATGCTAACTTTTATGAATTCAAAATGAAAAAAAAAAATACTCATAAGAATTCAATGTATTTAATCGACCTGTTCTGTTAAATAGAACTAATAAAAAAATTAATTAATGAAAAAAATCATGTACATTCGGTCAAACATTGAGGTTCTTTGGGGGAATAAATTTTATTGTCTTAAATTAACAAAAATATCTGCAGTTTTGTCGGTAGGCAGAGAGGTCAACGTCAAGCTGAAATGAAGCAAGGATGGGTTGCTAGAATCCTTCAGAATAATAAAGATCATTGGTAAGTCTGACAGATGGCAGAAATCTCCGCGTGAGATGACTAATGGGTGCGAGTTTTGAGTACAAAGAAGACGGGTTGGCTTATTACGACAAGTAACAATACCCAAACAAAAATTGGCTCCGTACATCTGACGTTCCATTATTTTAGAAGATAAATGTTGATGTAGTGGTTTGGTTTCCAGAAATGAAACGTCATGATATTCCATTTCTTATCCGTTACATAATTAAGTATACTTTCATATGATAATTTTATATTAAAATGTATGTTTTGGCGAATATTGTAATGCTGAGTGGATAAAAACGATTACGTAATACGTTTGCTTCCAGTTGCGGCGTTACCTTTGTTTGGAATATTTACATATTTTTGTCTATAAATTTTTATTTAACGATCAATTACGCGAAACAAGATTATATTTAACTTGAAATATTATATAGCCTTGGGGGAGGGAGGTTAGAATGATTTATGAAATCAAATATTCTTTTCCATGTGATGGTACAATATTTGACAGAACAATAGACGTTTATCTCGTATTACAATCCACTGCTTCATATCCACTTTTATATAAAAAAATCTGTTTAATTACTTATAAAGCTATCAGTCGCCCCTTTGTCTCGATATTAACTAGTTTATTACATCTATATAGGAAACTTAAATGTTAGACTAGAATTGCAGTTTGGAAAATAGAATGATAAAAGTATCAGAGCTGGGACATTAAAAGTATTGGTGAAGTGTAAAAGTTTGTGAAAGTGGGCAAGTTTTAGGCCGACGGCGGTGGCCCGAGACGCGATAATGGCGCGTCACTCATCCGCTCTGGATGCTACAGATTTACATTCGCGTGATTTATGACTTTTTCATAGAGAGGGGAAAATATACAGGAAAATACGAGGGGCGTAGTACGCGAGCCGCGCGTATGCGAGCGTGTCTGTTACTAAATGCACCATTGTTGTGAATAACGCACTCAAATGTGCACTACAATTTCTTTTAAAACAACTAATTTACGAACAGAGCGCTGTTTGTTTAAATTAATAGAATGCTCAATAATCTATCCATATTAGTTGTGAATGCTGTGGAAAATATTTTATAGGTTATAACAAAAAGCAGACGCTCAAAGCTACTGAGCTACGAAACAGTTCTGTTATTAATAACCGAGTCACCGTGAAAACGGTGTGTATACAAAAGGTAAGAACATTATGTGATATGCTTCAGTCGAACAAAATAGAAAAAGGATATTGAATCGGCAAGAAAATGTCGTAACTTAAGAAAATGTCACCCTCTATCAACCTTCTACGTGTTGCTTTGTATTGAGCCCATCTTGATACCTTTACGGAAGTCTATGATTTTTTTAAAAAGAAAATATTATATGTTTGTGATTATTATAGAAAATTAAAATATTGCTGTCACCAATTCTTGCACAAATAAAAATAAAACAAAGAAATTAGGCCACAATATATATAAAAAGGACGACCTTTTTACCTCACAATTTGCAATTTGAATACGCAGACAAATTAATCCAGCAAAAAATTAAGCAAAAGAACACAAAGCGGCAACATGCTAACAACGCTTCGTCCCCAAATATGCGACTGAGACCGAGACCGACATTACCGCCGTACTGCGAGAGTGCGAGTGTTGCGAGTGCGGGATACGCTGCGGGATATTGCCAACTCAACTTTGTAACATTTTTACGTTTGTTATTGCGTGCAATGTGGGTGTATGCGCTCTGTGCTTTTAATATGCTGTGCGGGATCTGGCTACAGTATTATTAAATTTACTTGCGGTTCGGCAACTTCACCGGCAATATAAAGTTTGACTGTGGACGAGTGTCACCGCGACCAACCAACTCTTTGGTATTCAATGCGCGTAGTTTAATTCCTAAGGTTGTTTGTTATTCCGTAACAATGGAAATCACGCGTTGTATTCCAAAGAAAACACGAAATCTCCAGTAACTAATTTTCGTTTCTATTCTCATGTGTATAGCTGGGAACGTGTAAAAAATATTAGAGGATTCTCCGCTACGTAGGAGATAATAACCTGTCTTGTTTTCCGTTGCGTTCGTCAACCGTCATCATTCCCTTCGCTTGCTCGAGGGACGACGAGAGACGAGGGAGAGACAAGCTTACATCGTTGTGGCACTAACGCATCGTTTGTACTGTTTGTGAGACCGTTATTGGGCTTGTTTTGGCGAACTGACTTGCCTATTGCTACGCTCCACGCCTCCCAAACTTAAATGAAAGAGAATTTGCTCCAGAGCGGGGATGCTGGCTTCATTACAATTAACGGTGTCTGTTTGCGCATCTCACAAAACACTGGTATTACGACTAATTAACCGAGCATTGTGACGGCTTTGATGGGGGTAAATATAATTAAAAGTATAAAGTAGAGAGTCTAATGAATATGTCGGTCTAAGCTACTTATTATATAATTAACGTGACAGAATATTAGCTTTGTAAAACATTGTTATTGTTGTTTTTGTTGTAAAATATAAATAAAATATTTATCTTGTTTGGAATTTGCACATACATTTTAGGGATTGTGATCCACTTGTTGTGACAAGTGGTATTATCGATTATAATTAAAATACAAATAGATTAGCACAATATGATATTTATTTGTATTAGACCAAATATTTCAGTATCACCAAATGTTTAGGATTCATTTAATAAAGTTTGTTAAGGGAAACAATATTCTGTTTATTTGGAAATTGAATTTACCATGAAACTGTGTCCCCACGCTCAACGGCCAAATGTATATTAATGGGTACCCCCAACCACATTACCTAATATTGTTTTCTTTTTACACCCCATGACCTCCAAAGCTTTTAGTAGTGTCAACTATTACACTGCCTTTTTATGAATCAAGTAATGACTTTACTGAATTATTACTGCTTAAAATCTTCCTGAGATAAAAGAATCCGACTTTTGTTATGAAGAAGCAAAATAACATTAATATATTCTTATAAGCATCTAATCATACTGTATCAATAAAGATAAAGAGAATTTAGTGTTTTGATATTCCATTTTTTCTTCTACTGATCCTAATAACTTTATGCCTGTATGCTAGAAATAAATATTAATCTACAATGACGTTTGTATTATGTAGAACTAGTTAGGCACATGTTAAATGCGCAAACTCTGTTATTAACGTATGAATATATAAATTCGGACTCTTATTTTTGCAATATTAAATGTGAGGCTTCGTTTGACAAATATTTTTTTTTTGTTTCATGCGGGATCCTGCAAAGTAGGCAAAAGTAACCTGGGAACCTATGATAAGACACTCAATTCCCATTAAGACGCTTCCCCCCTTTCCGCCGAATTCTTGAGGCATTTGACTTTTTGTATTAAAAATAAACTTAATGTGAAAAAAAACAATAGTTACCAAGTCCAACCAGGTACATCTCAAGGTTGATAAGTCATATGAAATATCCCTCATATAAGTTACATAAACTTATATAAGAACGTCGTACTTTCAAACTTTGCGCGAACTGAGTATAACATATGACGTTCTTAAGAGACTTGACATTTCTTATTGATACAATTCATTGAAGTAGGAAATAAAAAAATGAGTGCTTAGAGATGGTGTTGCAAACTTTGATGACACTGGCGTTAGTTTTCCTTTAGACAACAAGAGAATTACTTCTTCTATTTTCTCATACTGAGCAGCGAAGCGTGTGCCGTTCCTTGTACTTACTATGCTATTATGTTATTTGTATTTTAAACAAGGTGTCCTAGTGTTTGCAGCTACAAACATAATATATTAACAACTATTTCATTTTTAACTAAATAGTCTATAGAATTAGTACCTTGAATACTAATTAGTTGGAATATAAAATACATTTTTTAGCTTCAGGCTGTATTTTAGAAGTATCAGAGAGTATGCAGAGAGAACTTAGTGTTAGACTTAGCTTCCCACTCTCCGCCGAATTTTTTAATCATTGCTTGTTGATTGACAGAGTTTAATAAGTCGCTTTGTGCAAAAAAAATCAGAAAATTAAAATATTAAAATATTAAATAATTAATTTCCCTAATTGGGCTTTAACAGTTCTACTGTCGCATTTACAGTTACAGGCTGCCACTGCGCTATAACAGCCTAGATATATATATATATTAGAACGAAAATACGTCAGTATATATACGTAGTCATACGAAGATCTGCAAAACTAGTTTTCTTGAAGAATTTATGTAGTTCCTAGGATTTAGTTCAGCCTTTATATTAGTATTTCCTTTCAATCTAGTTAAGATTTTGGCAGATCTCCAATTATAGAACTGCCATCTTACTTGTATCATTATAATTGAATATCCAATATGAGCTTAAGCTAATTAGTAGTATGATAGTGGCTGAATTAGCAAAGCGTAGATTGATCAAGTTAGTCTGTGATTTGCGCGTCAATATAAATATATAATTATATTCCGCAAACGAATCAATCTCTCTGAAACATTTCGATAATTAAGCCCTAGCTCTATTAAAAAAAATCAACGATCACGCTGTATCCCGCACATAGCAGGATAGGCAGAGGGAACCTAGTGTTAAAACACTAAGTTCTGACTGCTGCGCTTACCTACACACCAGGCACATTAATTAACACATGTTTGTTAATTATAAAAACAGTGAAACCATCGTGGCGCAGTGTATTGTAAGCTCGACGGTTGTGTGTTCGATTCCCACTCTATGTATGAAATATTTAGTCCGCTCTAGTGAAACGGGAACGGAGTGTTCTTACACAAGATATAATATAGTAGGCTTTGTGCAAAATACATAAGTTTATCAATCAAATTGTACTGCAAATCTTTGCATGCCATCAATATGAGAATGTTATTATCTGTTTAACCCCTCACTGACTTTTGAAGAGGACTAAAAGTAATCCCACGGAATGACCGATACCATTCATTAGAATGGTATTTTCAGCCTTATTATTCCCGCCATAACGTTTTTGTTGGTAACGAACAGCAGTTTTTAATTATTTTTTAACTGATTTATGAAGAGCTTAAAATAAAATTGATCCCGGCAAAATTCAGTGGGATTTACTGAGGAATTCCACATAGCAATTTATATGTATTGGATAAATTTCGTTTATCATTGAATATATTATTCGTAATATAATTGGACCGTTTACGGGTCTAGGCCAGGTGAGGCCAACAATAGCCAAGTTTCTATAGAGACAGTTAGCCCTATTAAAATAAATAAAAAATATGGAGAAGTTCACAACATAACAGATGCTTAGAATATTATCTATTAGTGTATATTTAAGTATAAGATACAATAAGATCGAACATTTAATTCCAAGAGTAATTTCCGTTCACACGATTGCCATACATATTAGACAAAGGCAACGATTAGCCAGCGTGTTTCTCGTAATCACTTGCATTACTCGCGAAACACACAATTAATGCAAGGAGCACGTGGCGGGCGAGCCGCGATGAGCCGTGGTATTAAATCTAGCTTACCGTTTGGCGTTTCCGCTCCGTTTGATAATCAACGGGACTATATTAAAGCTATCAGTCACGTGACGCGTGACACGCCCCGTGACGTCACGCTACACTCGCAAATCAAACGTAAACTGTATGCTAGTGCCGCCCGACAGTTAGCTGTTTATTTGACTTGTAAAATAATATTTATTTTTGTATATGTGGGAATATTCTATCGTTAAAAAGATGGGGCATAAATTGTTCAAGCTTTTCTTTACGTATTCATAATCTATCTAATTAAT
>FAPJ01017031.1:10902-21493 GCA_001485985.1 Heliconius ethilla aerotome | reverse complement strand
AGAGTGCCAGAGACAATTATTCTCCCCTGCCCCTGAAAGTAAACAGAATATTATACAGCTTCAGTTTCTGTCCATATTAGGGAAATGCATGTTCAATACCAGGTCTCTGCAGTACCTAACCTAAGCCTTAACGTGATCGGGAATATATTATCTTTTATATAAAATATACGAATAACAGTAACAGAAGTTGTTTTTTATATATACAGATTTTGTATTTCCAGAGCACGGCTGCAAGGAGTTCAGATGCAAGCAGCGCGAGTTCTGCGTGAGCGCTGATCTGACTTGCGACGGCGTGGACCATTGCGCTGATGGTTCTGATGAAGATACCGCTGTCTGCCCTGGTATGATATCTACAATTTTATTTTATTATCTATACTTTTTTTAGCTTCATGCTATATCCCGCACGTAGCAGGATAAACAGAGTTAACCTGGAAGCCTAGTGTTAAAACACTTCGTTCTCCACTTTTCGCCGAATTCTAGTAGTTCCTTGTTGAGTGGCGGAATTCAACGCCGAGCTTTGCCTCGTTACTAGAGCGAGTAAATGAAAATATTGAATATTTGATTTCCTCGAGTTGGAATTGAACCCACAACCCGTTGCATTTGCAACAGCACACATGCGCTGCGACTTCCTTGAAATTAAGACTGTTTTGAAATATAATTGGCTGGTTATACTGGTTAAAAATATATTGATGTTTCCATAGACATTAAACTTGCAACCATCGCACTCAGTAAAATGTTCTCCAATTTAGCCACCATAGCAATATCTATTTTTGGCCCAAATCTATTGTTTTCTTACATATTAAACGTTGAATGGGCATTTTGATCCGGATATCTGGTAACCCAATGCCGGAAATCCGGTGAACTGTAAGACCGGATGACCGGATTATCATAACGGAAAAGCACAAGTAACCTGTTGGAGCTGTTTGACTGTCAATATTAAATTAAATATTATTTCAATATCAATATTTATAACACTAGGTGGATGACTTTGCCTACGTAGGAAAACCAGGCTCCTGCGGTTAAGTAAAAGTAAAATGTAATCGTAACTCTCTCATTGCACCTGTATCCAATACTTACGTTTCTCCTTGTTGTCCCCAGAGAGCGGCGGCGGCGGCGGCAGCGGCACGTGGGTGGCGCTAGCGGCGGGCGGCGCAGCCATCCTGCTGCTGGTCGTGGTCGCGGTGCTCGCCTGCTACTGCCGGCGACGCGCGCCCTCGAGGCGGACGCACTTACATTGTAACAATATAAACATTTTATATATTAGACTTATTTTGTTTGGACCTAAGGAGGTAAAATAGAAAAATTTACCCGTTTTCCCATAGGAGTTTCGGGATATCCTCTTTTAGTGATTTCCTTTCAACATTCCGAAGATTTTTATATATAAAGATGTACTATTGATATATCTTCCGTGCAGAAAAAGATAAATAACGTTTTCTACTTTCCGCCTAACCTCGAGACTTTGCATGTCGAGTGGCGAAAATAATATCGTTTGCGTCTTATCAGAGCGGAGAATTCAATATAAATTAAATATAATCTTTCCATGGAGTGAGATTAATGACTAAATAGAAGATTTTTTTATTAATAATATAATATTTTAATGTTATTTGTATAGATAGAATGTTAATGCATTAATAATAATTTGCAATTCCAGTGCAACAGATGGCCAGCAGCAACGGCGCGGGCGGCAAGGGCGCGTGCGCCGCGTCGCCCGCCACGCGGCTGCCGGGAAACTGGGCGCACCCTGCGGGCCCGCGCGGGTATGAACCTGCTATTATATACATGTAGCTGTGTTTTTTTATAATATATATATAAAAAATAATTTAATTCCCGCTTTTTGAAAATCGTCTCTGACCACTATCCTACAGAAGTATAGATTCATATAGAAGTATAGAGTCAAAATTCATATATACAGGGTACAAATGCTTACGCTTGATGTAACGTTATATGTGATGTTTGTATCTGTAGGACATTATTACAAATCTCTGCTAATCAAAGATAATTACCAAAAATGATCATTTGGCTAGAGAGAAAGCTATTTACTAAAGTAATGTTTAACAATTTTAAAAGGTCTTCATTTTAAATACGTTTTCTAACACGTATGTTTCTTTTTTCAAGTGTAGAGTAAGAAACTTTAAAAGATTGGTAGAATTTCTTGATATCATGAAGGATGTATTGTGGCTCTAACACACACTCACGTAAATATTATATATTCATAATGAAGTCTCAAGTGCATAGAGGAAATACGACTCAGAATCCAAATTATGAATTTGTTAAAGTTTAATCATATTTTTTTTTCTCTAAAACATTTATATAGATATAGACAAAGTATGAATATGTCGTGTACCTACAAAGAAATACTCTGTCGCTGGACAACTCATTGCTACCTAGTATTTTTATGTAGTTGCCAAAAGTTTTATTATTAGTATATTATACAATATTAATATATATGCATATGTATGGAATAATATAATTGAGGTCGCTGTCTGTCTGTTTGTCTGCAGGTACAGGGCGGCGCGCCCGGGCCGCCTGCGGGCGCGGGCGCAGCGTTGAGCGGCGCCCCGCACAAGGACGAGTGGTTCGTCTAGGCGGCCCGGTCGGGCCCGCAGGGCGGGGGCGCCGTACCGGCCCCCTACTGCCGCTGGCACTACTCGCACGACTACCCACGCTACACACACTACACCGCCATACCAAATGTATTTTAAATTAGCGTTAAGAACATAAAACGACATATCTTTATAAATAGACGTATAACATAATATACAAACGCAACAATACCCGTGAGTCGTGCAGTCGTGTGGAGTCCGAAGATCGATGGAACTCTGCCAGTAAATGCCAGTTGTCTAACATATTATATATAGTGATGATAGGTGAGTGTATTTAGATCAGTTTATATAAGTTTTAAAAACGAACCTTCACATATCTGTTAAATAATTAAGCAACGGTTCTGCCGCGAGTGTTCCTTTAACTATTATAGGTTATCCGTGGGAGATGTATTCTGAGATATTCTGAGATATTCGACTTGTGGTTGAACCGCGTAGAATCAGTCGGTCTATAATATAATCTGTATAATATAATCGAATGTGCGGCGGCTTCTCGGTCGCGCGCGACTGGGGGGCGCCTGCTCGCTCGAGCTGTATGCGAGTCACTCGGGCAAGTAACTTCCCAATGGTGAGAATGAGTTCAGGACAGTTACTCGCTCGACTGACTTATACTACTAAGCCGTGCTGATACATACGAGTCACTTGATCGAGTTACTCGTGTGTCTTCGGACGGGCCATTCAGAATCTCATTCCTTTGAATATACGCGTTTCGGTAGAATTAAGTATTATATTGTAAAAGAAGATATTAAACATACTCTATCTAATGTAACCGTAACCACTATCGAGTTAACGTCCCCGGGACCCCAGGACCCCGGGACGTTGTCGTATACGTTCGTTGGATAGAGGAGTGTACGTAGAGTATGCAGTTCAAATATCTCCGCATTTCTAAAAAAATAATGTTTAGTCGATATAATATGTGCGTGTGATTTTTTGTGTCTAATTCGTTTCTGTACCGAATATACCTACTGTAAGAGTTGTATAAGTAAGTGAAACTTGAACTTTATAAATAAAGTTTTTGAAAGTATTATCGCGATACTCGTTCAAATTGTAATCGGACCATATAATACATATTATTAATGACATCCCATAGATGTATCAATGATTTACGTTAAGTTGTCGCGTTTGTAAAGCAGTGTGCAGGGGCTTGCAGGCGTCTCCCTCGCACACTCGCCGGTCGTCGACAGCCCCACCCGCGACTCTATATATAAATTTACATACAAAGTAATCAAGAAACATATAACAATAATGAAAACTTCCATTTAACACGCTTAGATACTTGATAAGGTACTATAATAATTTTATTGCCTTCTAGTGTTACTGATTTTAAGAAGTTTTGTGAATTTTTACCAAGCGGGTCTGTGGTCGCGACGGCCGACGCCGGTCGAATGATCTATCCGAACGTATCTAATATATGAAATATAATGTAATACATAAATAACATAATAATATATGTAATACATAATTTTAGCAAAGATTTTTTTAGGTGAATTTTTACTCGTCTAGTGGAAGGCACGCGTGTCGGGTGTCCAGGTTTTGGTGTTAACGATAAACGCAATGTAAATTTATCGATATGACATTAAACGTTTTTGGCTTATTGTTCGTATGTTATTGAGTTGTTATTTACGGTACGGTCGACGAGTCGTGGCCGCTCTGAAGTAAGCTGTAGATGGCAGTATAACTTCAGGGAGCCACAACACGCCGACCGTCCTGTATATTTTCCTTTTTCCTTTGTCCTGTCTGCAAATTCTTAGTACCTAGTATACCTGCGCGGATATACAAAATACAGTAAAAAACTAAAACTAAGGTAAGGCACATTGTCTGTATGACGATTGTTGGTTCGATTCCCACTTTGAAGAATGATTTTAATTTTTTCACTCTGAGTTTCGTCACTTAACACACAGTATTTCAAAAAAGTTGGAAAGTAGAGAGATACACTCCGTATCTTAAAACAATATTTCCTCTACGAATCCTGCAAATAACGGGATACAGTATGAAGCTAGAAAAAACTAATTGCGAGATATACTAAGACTTAAAAATCACTTTATTTTCTATATACGGTTCAAAAAAGATGAAAGCATAAGCATAGCATTTTCTGTCAACTAATACTTATAATACATTACATTTATAAAGAAGTGACGCCAAAGTTTTCAGAAAGCACTGTTTAAAATTCTGCTATGTGTGACCATCTGCATAGAACTTTATTACTTTCAATTGATATTTTTTTCCTTCACACTGCATTTAATTTATAGTAGGGCAGGCAGAAGAAACCTGAGAACCTAGTGTTGAGACACTACGCGACACGAGAGAGAGGAAAATAAAAATATTAATTACTTCGGTTCCTTGTGTGGGGTTCGAACCAACAACCTATTACTGATCTCAACTGGTTTCTATTCGTAAACTTAAGTTAGTAAAAACATGCTGTATAAAACTTGCAATAACTTTATTGCTCTAGTATCACATCAGGCATTCACATTTACTTAGATATCATATTATATTTTATATTGTTCTTTTATCTGTATCATTTATATAACAACCTAGAATATTTTTGGGGTAAAAAAAATTCTTTTTGAAGTTATTCATCTATTATCGAATACTATTTTATTAACCAATATCTTTATTAAATTATTTTGAATTGATCTTGTATTTATAATAATAAGTAGTATTTAATTAATACCAAAAGACGAATCTAAAAAAAATATTATAAATTTGGCAACTCTCTACGACAACTCTTACATTTTTTAATCTCAATTAATTTAAACAGAAAAAAAACTACAAATACAAACAATTTTAAAATTTTTGTAAAGCGCCATCTATGATGAAAGTTGGTAACTAAAATGTAAAAATGACTGATTTAAATTAGGGTTTGAGTAGAAAACAAGCTTTTATGAGAAGCTTCGAGTTTTTTTAGTTCGAGCACCTGCAAAATTACGATAATATATAATGATTTACAATTTAAATTACTGGAAATTCACAAAAAAGCACATTCAAAATTATAAGTTACCATAATTTTAAGAAACTAACGCCTTAATTATATTTTTTTTTATGTTTACTACAGAAATGTTGAGCTTTTTTATTTAAGCTTGAGCCGGGACTATTCAAAGCCGGTTGTTATACTCAGTTGTAATTCGACCGTCGCGTGGAGAGGTACTCTTATGCAAAGTAAATAAGAAACTTTATAATTTCGTAATTATACCCGTGTGCCAACTTTTGAATAATATTAAAATAAATATATGCAACTTTATCATTTTAGTTGCAAGTCTTAAATAAAGTTTACAATGTACTTTCATTAAGCATTTTTTGTCAATTTATACTAAAAAAACGAAATGTCGCCAATTTTGACAGATACATTTTTTTTTAAATATTTACTTTATTCGGTGATTTTAACTTTTAATTAAAAATATAGATTATTTTTACTGTTTAATGGTACTTTAATAATCTTAATGATCGGCATTTTAAATAGTGTTTTTAGTGAGATAAATAGTGTTGTGCTTAATGTGATGGTGTAAAATGTGGTGGCGTGTAGTGATATTAGCGTTGTTAGTGACTTCGGTCACTGGCAAGGGGAAGAAACATCGGCATCAAAAACCTGGTATAAATATTTTTTAATTCGAGTATAATATAAGCTACTTATGGCGCAGTGGAACAGCACCTGTCTATAAACGCGATGGTTGTAGGTTTGATACCCATTCGGGGCAACGAGTTATTTTCCTTTCCCCGCTATGGTAACAAGACAGAGCGCGGCGCACGAATGTCTCGAAAATTAAGATGATGGTGGAGAATGGAGTTCTTAGAGACTAGGTTCTCACATTATACCTTCCTATGCGAGAAAATGGTAAAGCTGTAACAAAAACAGTTTCATTCGATTTTACGCTTTCGACATAAAAAAAAATATTCATTAAATATTGACTCGGTACTCCCTGATAATGCTTGTTCTCATTTTTTTAGGAACTATGTTAGTATTATGTAAAATGGAAGAGAATTGTGTAGAAAAATGAATACCACAATATAGGCTATGGCAGGGAGGGTAAAAAGCCTGTTCACAGCTCGGTCACTGTGATAACAATACAAAGTGCGTTGTCGAGTTCCTGCACTCATAATGTACATTACATTTTGTCTCGAAAAAAACTACGAAAAGTAGGGAACGGAGGGTCTTGACAGCAGGTTTCCTCTCCATGTTCTACTATATATGGAATACTGCGTAAAGCCAAAAAATCACTATAATCTCCGTCCTTTACATATACCTAAATTGTAGAAATGAAAATTGAAGAATAACAATAAAAAAATACACAATGCGTATGTTTAAATAGCACGAGCTTTCACACAATAGGATCGATTACTGAAACGATTTACTTTAATAATCGAGTTTCAAATAACAAAAAGTTTATCCCCCGCTATAGTGGTATTAAACATTAATACGTGGAATGCGACCGGGAAGCGGGTGTCACGTGACACGCGTTCTGAGAAAGACGGGTTTACTTGGTTAGAGGCATGGTGCACAGTTCAAATACGAAAGTTACAACTAAGTGTTGATTTGTATGGACTGTCCATTATAAGTTTGGTATTTTTTTAAAATATTAAACTTAGTTTAAAAACGATTAAGTTATTTTACAAAAGGATAATTTAAATAAAGACAAAATTAGTTAATTTCTTGCACATCTTTGCATATCTCTAGCCTTGTCCAAAAAATTACAGATCAGCATGAATCCAATAGTCGTTTCTGAATTTCTCTGGTAACGGGGTCACGTTCGGCGTTGAGTTCCGTCACTTAACATGAATTCCTCAAAAATTCGGTGGAATGTCTCAAACGGAAAATCTTCATTAGGTTTCCAGGTTTCCTCTCCCTACCCTGCTATGTGCGAGATACAGCATGAAATTAAAAAAAACATTCTGTGAATAAAATTCCGATTTATAATTATTTTCTAAAATGCAGTATAATATGTTTCAATGATGCACAATAGTGTATTTTAACATAAGTTATATGAAATTACTAACTTTCAAGACTTACCACTAACATGTAATGATTCTTACAAAGCGTCATGCATGTATGTACGTATACTCGTATACGGTATTAATTAATTAGATGAGGTTGTCGTGGCACAGTAGGACAGAGTCTGGCAGTGAATGCCATGGTCGTTGGCTCGATTCCTGTTCGAGGATATGATATTATTTAAATTATTTTGATTTTTATCAAAATGTTGCTCAAAAATCATAGATATTTAAAAAATATAAAAAAGGTCGATAAAGTTCGGTGAAGCTTTTCACGCAGCACTCTACTTAACAGGTTACTTTCGCCTATCCTTGACCTACATATTTATTCTTAGGACCACACGTAACAAATAACTCCATCAGACTCAAATTTTCGATAACTTAACCAGAATAGAACTGCCAATAACCTACTCTGCTATTAGGTAGAGGGAACCTAGTGTTAAGGCATTCCGTTTATCATTCTCCATCTTATTTTTGATGAGTGTCAGAACTCAACGCTGCACCGAGGTAGTAACTAAAAACAACTCATTCCCCTGAGTGAGAGTCGAATCAAAAAGTAGTTAGTCACAGTGCTGCTGTGACTGCTGCGCTGCTCCGAACTAATATAGAGCTATAGTAATTAAAATTTGAAACAAAATATGTATATATATATATTAAAAACAGTTACATGAAACTAGTTGTATTTGCCAGTATAATGAACGTGGTAATAGTTTGTTGGATGATTGGTGTATAATTTATTCGTTTCTTACTAAATACTTGAATAATATTTACTAACTTTTAACATTATTACTTTCTTAGAAAATACACCGAATATACGTATAGAAAATTTAAATGAAAAAATAGGAACTTGAATCTTACTATAATAGATACTTTAGAGCCGTTATTTCACGGCTCCATAGCGTTTGTCTGTAAATATGACAGTTGTGGGTTCGATTCCTATTCTGGTAACAAGACAAAGCGCGGCATTGAGGTCCGCAACTCAATTACGCTTTCTCAATAATTAGGTGGAATGTAGAGAACGGATTTCTAACGGATTAATACTACGTTTTCTCTGGCTACCATGATATATGTATATAAAAATGTTAAAATATCACATTAAGTTTAACGTAACCACCGCTAAATGGTTATTTAAACATATGTCACATGGAGTTTAAATAAAACTTATACAATCTAATAATACAAATAAATATAAATTTCAAACATTTCAACTTGATGTTAAGATCACAAATTGCAATATAGGAAGTTAATTCAAAACATAATATTTACTATTCACACACGCAAGTTATTTATCGTTAGCTGCGCACGCGCATCACGGGATTACAACGTATTTATAGCGCGCGCGGGAGATAGCTGTCAGTGATAGTTGTATTATTGTATTGAATTTTTTTCCACACAACGCGAAGTGATATGTGCTCAACTGGCACAGTTGAGCACATATCACTTCGCCAATGTCTCGGAACGCAAGATTTAAAGAACCATACCGTATTGAAATTAAAGACACTGTCTAAAAATGTACTATGCACTAGTTGTAACTTAAGTGAAAATATTTACTGTATTTTTTTTCCAACTAAACCATGACAATATCTAAACATGGAAGAAAAAAACAATTATTAAAGCAACCAGAGTGTTATAAATATCCACTATTAAATTTAAAACGCTCGAGTGTCAAGGAGATTTACAGCTAAATAGTTCAACCCCCGACAGGTATAGGATTCTAGGAAGTGCATTGTTTCACACGATTACCCGCACACCCTTACCTTAATTGCCTGACACAGGTAACGTACCTGAAGGAATAACTTTATTAAATAGCTAAAAATAAAGTTTACACTGTAAATTGACATATATTTTGTAGCAGCATAGCATAGCATACACACCACTGTGTAGCGCTACAAAATGTCTCCTACATACATTGTCTTGTTACCAGAGCAAGAAAAATTGAGGTAATTCATACGCAACGAGCGGGATTGACACCATAACAACCGCTTTTACAGCCAGAGGTTGGGCCGCTGCGCCGCGACGGCCACTATAATTAAACATAATTTCAACCAACATAAAATTATCACAACGCGGCTTTGAGTTCCGTCACTCAACACGCAATACCTCTAGAATTCTGTGGGAAAGATTTGCCTTAACACTAGGTTCCCAGGTTTCGACTGCCTACCCTGATATGTGTGGTATACAACGTGATGCTAAATAATAATAAAAATAATCATAAAAAATGTTCAATACAGGATATAAGTAAGATAAATGCCGCTTTATTTATCAGTACATTTACACACACAACAAAAGGCAAATACAAGAACAAAGTAAAACAACTTGGAAATGCTGTACTTATACTCGTATGTATGCTTATTGCCTAATTTTTCTCTGATAATGTCCTAACAATGTATGTATGTATACAAATGCATATATGGTAAAACCGGATATGTTAGGCAAAAGTTATGTTTATTTAGGTTCCTATATGTTGTTTTCGCTTAGCGCTGTATCCCGCCCATAGCAGAGTAGGCAGAGGGAATCTGATCCTATTAAGACACCTCCGTTCCCCACTTTCCACTGAAATCTTCAGGAATGGAGTGTTGATTGCGATCAAATGAAAATATTAAATATTTCATTCCCTCGAGTGTTTACACAGGTAAAAGTATATTTCTGTAAGGCGTTCAGTATCCCCACTCATCAGGTAATACTGCGCATTAACAGCCTCTACTTCCATGATAATATCACAGAGTGACAGTAAGTCGTGTCCATTTCAATCATATTAACAGTTATTCTTTATCCGTTGGCTGTACTTAGTGGTGCAGTAAGAGCTGCTAACTATCTCAATCGGGCTGCATATCGAGGTCAGTGGTTCAATTCTTGTCGACAATAAAAGAAATGTCATACGACACTTAACCTCAATAAAATATATTAATATATAAATAAATAGCTGTCATTGTCGTGGGACTGTAAATACGATGGTTTTCAATTCCATCACTAATGGAGAGTACAGAGTGTCTTGATTGTATATA
>FAPJ01017029.1:0-13124 GCA_001485985.1 Heliconius ethilla aerotome | reverse complement strand
AAGGCGGGCGAAGCCGCAAGGGGGTCGCTAGTAAGTACAATAAAACAAGTTATATGTTGATGCTTCATTCGTTTTATTAATAAGATATAATATCGCAAGAGAAAATTGAATATAATATCAATACATCTATCAAGAAGGGATTAAAATTTAAAATTTTTGTAACAATTAAATACTAATAAATAATAGACATTTTTCAATAATTTTTACTTAACAACAACATTTAGAATACATTTGTTAAATAATTCTACTCAGTCAATAATATTGATTGCCGAAAAAGTCGTCATTCGTTTTAAAGTTTTGGTTATTCAATTGATAACATCATATTTAGATTTTTCGATGAACCGAGCTAGAGAGCAAGACAGCAAAGCTCCAAGAAGCGGCAGTACGGCCGTGCCAACGGCAACCCCAATTAGTATGTTCATATTGTTCGTCAGATATTCAGTTATGACTTCATAACAGCCCTGAAAATATATATAATTAAATATTGCATTGCCCCAACCATAAAATCGCGTTGCAGTTTCGTAATTAATTTCACTTAAGTATTAAGTATCTAATAATAAATCAATATGTTTGTTTTTAAATTAAATGTACATTTTGTTTATTACATATAAAAGGTTTGGATTTTTTTTCGTAATATAAAAATTAAGTTAAAAATGGTATAAATATTACAATATTTTATTTCCATTACAATATATTTTTTATATCTAGATACATTACTGAATACACGGTTGGAAAAGAGATAAAAGATCTGAGCAGAAGATGCATAAGTTCCACCAGATAACGATCAAAAGAACAACATTATACATACGTGTGTAATTTAATTTTGAGATATTAAAAAGTATATAGAAAATATAGTGCAAAAATTTTTTAACTTACTTGTTGATAAACATTGCTATAGTTGGCCGTAACGCAGTGGTTTGTATCGTGGCAACAAGAGATAGGAATGACTCGTTGAGGCGAGAGCCGCATCCAGTCCGTGTAATTGGAAACCCCGCAGCATTGTAACTGTTATTAATATAATTTAAGAATGGGATATATTCGCTTTATTAATAAAAAAACTTCATTGTGATTAAAATCATAAACTTTCTTTTATATCTGCATATAAATAAGATTGTATTTTAATAATAAACGCTATTTTAATTATAAAATTTTTAACATGACCTAGTGTCAAGAGTGAAGACCCACTATTCCGTAAATATGATAAATATATCCGTAATTATGATTAATATTATATTTAATGGTAATGAATAAATAATTAATTTAAGTAAAAATCATACTTTAGATTGAGCAAAGTCGAAATTAGCCTTTTGAGGATCATATGTAGCAATTGTTTGAGTGAGTCCATCGTGCAAGCCCTTAGCGAACGTGTCCCGGTAGCATACCACCGACGCGCCGACACCGGCATCCATCATAAAAATGCACACCAGAAATCCTCCGTACTATAATATAAAATTTATAATTTGGTATAAATATAAGTACCTATTGGCTTTTGGAAAGAGATAACGTGGAATATAAAATAAAATGTGGTAATGCGTAATAATATAAAAGTAAGATTATATCGAATATATTTGGAAGTAAAAAAAGACTTCAAAACTAGTTAAAAAAACAAACGAAATTTTTTAAGTTTGTTTTTTTTTTAGGAAAATTTCAGAAAATAATATTTTAATTAAGTACTTCAAACTATTATAGAAATTGATAAATAATAAGTGAAATTATTGATACTTTTATCCGAATTTACTATTTAAAGTCCTTTATTATTGGAGTTACTTAGTGCTTTTGTTCGGTGTATTCAGAAGTCACATCTTAATGTAATTTTTTCTTGACTGGCACCGATTTCAAAAAATTTTTTTTACTATATTTTTTTAAATTTAAAATAATTGTTTATTGTTGTTAGAAATACTACTTTAATATCATATATTATTACATACCTATTACGCCTCAACATACTGAAATAGGTACTATATAGATTATAGGTACATATAAAAATTACCACGTACCTAAGAGCCGGTGTCATTGTATTTTTTATTGTAGATCTAAAATGACTAAAATCACATAGGTAAGTACCTAGTATCTATCTATATTAATAAGTCTATTGTAACATGTATCTACAGATGACAGACTTGATTACAAAAAAAATATATAAATGTCGACTTATAGAAACAGAAAAAATGTAAAGTAGATTTTTCTGCTTGAATTGTCTGTGACATTTACTTTATTTTTATATCTTAGCTTTATTGAGTTTAACCTTTGATATTACACGTAACGCCGTTCATGTTATAGGTCAGCGAGTGTGTGCGTACGAGTGCATTCTTTTTTTTTAAATAAATGTACTAAAAATTGGCCGAGATAATATTTATACGGCTGAATGGTTGTTAAAATTAAAATATATGAATTTGTGTTTTTTTAAATAAAAAAGGACTTGCAATATCACTAATATTTCAACATAAACTTTTAATATTTCTATAACTGTGGTAAAGTAGAAGAGAATAATTGAACCCACTATTCTCACTTTAACGCGGGCAAGATTGCGGGCGATTCTACTTTAATATGTTTCGCTCTGTTGTAAAATAATTGATGTGATATACAGTTAGTAACTTTAATATTCGGACACCAGCAATTTATAGTTTGGCTCTGTGCGACGCCATTGTACTAATTAAAAAATATATTTTTTCGAATACCCATTTTGTATGGGTATCAGATTAAAGATGAGCCCATGCAAGGATTTCATAAAGATATATTATAAATATCATTACAATAATATTAATAAAAAAATAATTATGAAAAGTATTGCTTTTGACTGAACTCACCAAAGAAAAACAAACCCAGCTTCATTAAGATTAACAGTCGCGGGACTTATAATTCTACTATCCTAATTAACTATGGGGCCTGTTTTTTCCTTTTTAGTTTTATACAGTAGATTATTTTTATAAGCTCCAAATCAGACATTTTCGACAGGGTTCAGACCGAGGTGGTGGTTGCAGAACTCAAAAAACTCAAAAATTCACAATGCACGATATGGTAAAACAATGTACTTGAAACGCACATTTTCATCGCACTTTGACCATTACACTATCAATGGTTTTTTGTTCTGGTCCAAAAAGTAATAAATTGATTTTATAATGACGCATTAGAAATGAAATATTTGCTCCGGTCAATTTAAATTAGTAAATCATTGATTTGAAAATAAAGTAGCGAGCTGAATTTCTTACGCCGGTTCTTCTCAAGTATGAGGCGTTCAAAAAATTAGGCATATAACTTCTTATTTTGAATAAAATTCTTTAACTTTGACTTTTAAAAATATAAATTTATTTGGTATATCACTTACAATGTAGAGTAGTACAGGTTGTCCTTTGATGATGCAGGAGAATGCCACTGAACTAATAAGTATGATCAGACTTGCAATTCCTATGATCACGTGAGGAGCTGTTCCAGAAAAGTCCGAAGACAATTCCATATATTTGTAAAGATCAAATTCCGCCCATAGTCCAACTATTAAGATGAAGAGTCCTGTCAGCTGTGAAAGTATTGTTTTAATAAACTAAATTTATTTTTCAATATTAATTTCGACTAAAGAGTAAAGAGTAATCAATTTACGTCTATTCACAATCCCGCGTAAAAACCTTCAAAGATTGAGAAATTTATAGTATCTAAAAAACAATAACGTATCTTTTTTCAAAATAAATTTTTAGCACATAAATCTATTATATATAGTATTTTCAGTATTGATTTTTAACTTTTTAAATTATTTGTAATTCACATCTGTTGTCAAGGTAATATTTTGAAACAATTAAGCTCTCACCCAAAATACGATGTTAAATATGAAGAGTAGGGTTTTGAGGCAGGCAATGACCGCCACGTTCTTGAATTGGTTCCCCATTGCAGATGACTTTAATTTACATCTCGTATCGTAGGTGCCCTTCGCGAACCATATGTTTAGTTTTAGAGGAGTTGGGACTGAATGAGCTTATCAGATGATAACAGAATGCGCGCGCTGGTGCAAAACGCATGCGTCGATCAATTCGCGTTTACCCTTTGTTTGTAAATACATTTGTGTGCTTCCAAGAAATGGTCATAATTATTATGATTTATAATTTTCCTTGCTTCTTTCTTTAAATAGGCCGTGAAGCCTGCCTGGCTTGGCCTGCGACTGTCGCACTCGGGAGAATAAAAATTTAATAATGTCAATTTATCGTTTTAGTATCGAGGTAAAGCGACACTGAGCTCCGCCACTAAGCACGCAATGCCTAAAGAATTTGGCGGGAAGTAGGGACGTAAATGTCATAATAGGGAAATCTTTAGGTACAGTGTGAAGCTAAAAAAATATAACTATACATATTTTTTGTATCGGATTTTTTAAATTATTCTTAATTTTTGTCCATAGGAAAATTGTTTGTGTTTGAAAATTGTTTATGAATTATTACTGAATAATTATCTTATAATAGAAGCACTGGTTATAAAGCATGTCCATTACCACAAATCTAATTTATAAAATTGAATTAATTGTATGAGTGTTGAACCAATTAATATTTTATATTAGGTAGTTACATATATTTATGCCAAAATTAACTGTCCATTCTCCAACAAGCAGTAGGTACATTCTCAAAGATTTTATTACTCTAATATATGTTATACTATAATGATGTTTTACTTAATATTTATTTTTTGCTATAAAATGATAAATAGAATTGGTTCATACTCATGAAATTTTATTAAACCCATTGTAAAAGGTGTATCACACTCGGTATGTTAGACCTTTCAGTTTGATCGTTTTGTTAGTCGTTCAGAAGTCACAAAGCTGCGCTGGCGCACGCTTGCTCGCGGCTAGAGAAGGTTCGCTACGCAAAATTACGATATTTTATAGCCATTAAGTGATTAATGCTTAATCAATTGACTTGCGAAGAGCGAAGTAATTTATAGAGAAATTTAAACGCATCAATTTATTCATAATGGTGTCTTCCGTGAATATTTTTGTAGTTGGATTCGTATTGCAAATTACGTTCGTGTTCCCAATTGCTGAAATTGAGCCAGAAGATGGTAAGATTAAATTATATGTTGCTTATATTTTTTAATAGATTTCTAATGTTGGTAAGTAGTAGTACATAAGCGGTTTAAGTATTATTTTTGTTACTAAAACATAAAGAATATTTATTATAATAACTTACAATTATGGGGATTGGAATTTTTTATTGTATTTTAAAATTTGAAATGTCATTTGCAATTTATTAGGAAGTACGTATTATAATTAAATAAATTATTTATTTATACTGTACATAAAATATATTGTAACCAACACCAACCAAACACAGGTTAAATATATTTTAAGTTAAGACATTTCTTTCCCCATTTAAATTGCGTATTGAATGATGGAAGTTAAAGCTGCGCTTTGTCTCTTTACCAGAGAGAGCAAATGAAAATATTAGGTACATTTTCATTGACCCGACTAGGAAGCGAACCCACAACGATCGCGCTTACAGCCAGGTCGACGGTACGATGGCCTTAGATTTAAATATTTATTTACCTACAGAGAAAGTATGAATAGCATATAGATTCATAATTATTTGTAATTTTATTTATTAGTAAACTTATTTTAATAAAAGTGCTTCACAACATAGTATGAAACATTTCTAAATAGACAGTAAAGTACTTAACGGTGTGAAATGTCACTATATCCTATCCACAAACATGGTAGAGACGTATAAAAATAAAACAATAGTAAAATCTTTGTACATCTAGAACTTTAAGAGGTAGAGAAGATAATGCATTCTAATTAAATTTGATAATTGGATAGTATATATTATACAGTATGTGGATATCGATCAAGAATGATGATGACTAATTTGAAATCAAAAGTAGATCGAAATAAGCTCTAAATAACGCTCTAAATAACGTTTAAATAAATGCTAATAAAAACTGTATTTAATAGTGTGAAAGAATTATCAATTGCCTGCAAATGTCAATGTATAATATATCTAAGTATTGTTATAGTTCCTGAGTGTAATGTTTTTACAAGACCATTAATAATCTAAATAACGGAACGACAATTATGTCTCACGATAATCGTTATGTAATCGTCTCCTAACAATAGTCATTTACTGCAAATTAAGATATTCACACTCTACTCTCATTCAACCAGCTAACGGTTTTTCCTCCCAGGGTTATCAGCTCTCCCATTCCAGTTTTTATCCGTGACAATTAGGTTCCCTCTTGATATAATAATTTCTCTGGTAAATACAGAATTAAAATGTTTTCCTACAGCGAGTGGGAAGTGTAAATCTCCTCTATCTCTGTCTTTGATCGTTACATCGAGAACACAACCTTATCTGGAATCTAGCTATTACAATAGTGCTATGACCGAATTAGTCGTGTACCGTACTGTATGAAACAAAGCAAACAATTTTGCCGCCCGTGTTGTGCACTATCGCTCTATCTTTTTGTTGTCGATACGACATGGTCTGGTTATTTTTAACTTTTATGAATGCATCGATTTTTGACTTGTATTTGTATACTTTTATACATTATTAAATAACTTTTTTAAATAATTTTTCGTATACATATCCCTAATAACTTACTTTATCTAATTCCAATAAAGATATCCATATCTCTATTGGCATCGAATCCATTACCATGGAATTTAGTCAGACACCTAGAAACTTTACAATTGCTAATTTATTATCATTTTAATCCTCAATTGAAATAAAAACTATTAATTATAAAATATATATAATGAAATTGTAACTACAAATATACCGACCACCTGTTAAACAGCCCAGGCGACGACCAGACTATCAGATACAGTTTCCCGTCGCCCGTTTCTGATGGACCACTCGTGCACGTCCGCAAAAACTTGTCGATCGTTTGAATAAGATTAACCTAGACCTATAGTAGGTCGGCTGAGATGATTGATAATGTCCCGATCGCTATGCAATTGCGTCAAAACAAGCGTGCGGGTATTGGATAATGGAAGATTGTACATCCATCATGGTACTTATCTTCATATTTCGCAGTAATTTTTTGTTGTATATCCCACATTTTATAAAGAAAATAAATAAGAAGTAATAAATAATTTCAGTATCCATCTCCTGGCTCCATTAACAGGCATTATTTACAATAAATAATTTAATTCGACTCGGATAAATAACATAACTAAGTTAAAATAACTGATGAAACTAATTTAAAAATATATCTGTTTATTTCATTTTAATAGTAGTCACAAAAAATGTAAACAATTCAAGAAGTGCTTCAAGCAGCACTTGTGCTTAAAATATTTTTGATATTCTGTGTTTATAGTGTGCTCGACCTGGTTAGTTTGTTTGTAAAGTTTCAGTTATAGCACGTAGCTGGCCATAGTGGGCATGTCATTACGTCAGTGGAGCACTTCGCGGTCGGCATTATGCATGTACTAACGGTCGTCTGACGAGGGCCAGTCGCTCCGGCAGGTGTTCTAAATCTTGTAACCACAGATTTACTGGTTACTTCCTGATGACATTTTAAATTTCAAAGTACTATGGAGAATCTTAGGATTTTTATAAAATTGCCAATACCAACAATCAAGACTGGTCAGTTAGAGATTTGGAAATAGAACTCTACATTTTGCATATAAAACCCAAAAGCCTTCATTGTTTAACGCAATTAAGGCTGCCTAGGAGTACCTCTAGTTTTGTGCCTGGGTATCCTGATAACTGAAACAATTTTAAGTATATTTTTCAAATGTCATAGCATAATTTTACTTGCGCTTCTTATATACCGTCCAAATTCTAAGCGATTAATTAGTTGAATTTGAACAACTTTTATTTTTAAACGTTTATAGCAATATTTTTATAAAACATCGCTACGTAAAGAATGATAATTTGGAAGAGGATATTATAGTATTTAGTTTTTATTCATAATTAACTTCTCTTAGGTTTCTTAAATTAAGTTAAGGCAAAGCGTAGAGCCTAAGTTTTAATTATGTAATATTTTGTAATTTACCCGAAGAAATATTCTTATTCGTTTTAATTGCGTATATTATCTTATATTAATTAAAGTTGACCTATCACCTCCTACGTTCTACTGTTAACTTAATGTCACGCCATAATTCTAGACAGGCGGCATTCACTGCAAAAAATAGAGCACGCGTGAAATTTTGCTTTCACTAAACATGTTTGACTGGGTGTTTTAATTAGTTGATTATTATTTTGCGTCCAGTCGGCGACGACTTATCAGATGTTAATACTTGTCATAGATATTTTAAACACAGGCCGTTTTTTTTAGACCGCCGTGGCGCAGGGGCACAAGCTTGTGACTGTAACGCGACGGTTGTCATTGTGGGTTCGATCCCCATTCGGGGAATGAATTATTATTTGTTAATATTTTAATTTATTCACTCTCGCACCAAGGCCCGGTGTTGATTTTCGCCATTTAACACGCAATACCTCGAAAAATTCGGCGGAAGATTGGGAACGGAGTATTTGGGCACTAGGTGCCCTATGCTTGTCCTACAATGTGCGGGATACAGCGGGAAATGACGATAAACCGGATATTTTTTGCTGTTACTTAGAAAGTCAATGGTGCGCATGAAATATGAATTTTAATTAACCGACAATTTAATCCTCCGATGTTAAACGTCTGATTGTATTAAAGGATAGAGTTACTGATTCATCTATTAAAATATAACTCAAATTATCGAATAGATATGAAATTTAATACATATAAATATTCAATTAAATATTCCGTTGTCTTAGTTCGGGAATAATTGATACAACAAAAATAACAAGACAGATTTACGTAAATGTAGGTATATAAGGTTGAAAAAGACATCCTTTCGTTAGTTTGTTAAGTCCGGACCGTTACAGCAAAAGTGAATCAGCAAGGTATCTAGTAGATATGTCGTCAAGTAGGACAAAAGTCCTGATCATATGCGGGTCACTGACCGGAGCTTCTTTATAAGGTCAAAACCACTTAAAATCTTAACTTCTCTTTTGTCTTCTCCAAATTCTTGGTTTGGCGTAAACAAATCTTTGATAAAAGCGTCGTTTGGCATATTGAAACACGATTCGTAACGGCTCGATAACCTTATTTGGATTCGCTATTTTCCATTATAGTGTCTACCCACGTAAAATTGCATTTAAAAGATGTTGGAGAATATTTAGTCATGATTTTTGTTATGGTTATTGTTGATGAGTAATTGTAATTCATTTAAAAATAACATATTATGCTCAAAATTTCTAAAAATAGTATGGTACTGGCAATCTATATAATTCAGATATAGTTTGGGGACCTTATGGCAATGTATGAAGTATTAAGAATATGTTAATTTATGTACTTTAACTAGGTAATGAAAAAAATCCTTGAGATTATATAGAGTGTATGCATATGCTGTTCTACCGGCATGTGTAAAATAAATGATTTACATTGCTTATTCGAGGTATAGATTTAACGGCTTTTAAGTGCAAGTTAGGTTAAAAACATTTAAATTTAAAAATAACTGAACTAACCTAAGCTGCACTTGAAAACCACTAAATCTGTCGCTGCGTTGGCGTTAGTACATAATATATTAGTACCAATAAAAATCGGCATAAAATGCAAATAAGTAAACAAGTAGCAACTCGCTTATTGCCTGCCAGCACGTCCCAGCCTTCCTTGCTCTTGTCTTATAATCCATTACAGACTGCGCATTCGGTATTATTTAGAATATCTAGGCAAAGTATGAAATAAATTTACTATAAAATAAATATTTTTACATATATTATCCACATGTTTTATTTATTCTATGTATTGCTAAAGTATTATTACAAAATGTTCTTCCTGTATTTTTTGTTACAAAATTTCAGCAACAAAAGCTTATTTACGTCAAATCAATAATATTAAGTTATAGTTTTATATTGTTTATTTAGGTTGAAGAGACTCGTGTAGGAATGACGGTACCATGATGATTGCGTCCAGTTGCGCAATTTTAAACTGTTATATTTTTATAAGCTATAAACATCCGTTACCCACGTTTCCAATAAATTGGAAGAATAAATGGCGGACTATAATAAAAACAAAAGACTTTATAATTTAATAAAAATAACCTCATATGTATGTACATAACGAGGTATAAAATTTTGTTTTCAATTGTCAAAAATCCGTTTCTTTTCGCCTAAAATTGGAAAGTGGACATTAAATAAGTAATCTTTAAAATATCCATTAGTTTGAGTCAAAATGGGACAAAAGACGCGCGTAACAATAATTTGCCCCACATAAAACGAGGTAAATCAATTGTTTGGCATAGGTAGCGCTATTGAACCCCTTTAATCCAATTAAATTAAGTAATTGCTATCTAAAAATTAATTTAACCAATCGTGATTCTATTTGGAATGTCCCAAATTTCTTTACCAGCAAGTAAAATGCCGCCAAAGAAGTTTTCGGGTTTGTCATGTTGTGATCGAGACGTAAGGCGGCTTTGTTCTGTCCAAGACTCCGACAGTGGGTCAATTTTTAATTGAATACGGCAAAAACGGTGATTATACACGCACGGCCAACTTAACAATGAGATTTGGATTTACATCGTTTCTCTGCCTTTTAAGTGGAAAAATTGAAGTGATGATGTACTCGTATCTAACGTTTTAACACATATAGTGTCAAATTTTATGCACTACTTTAAATTTATTATGCTGTGCACGAGATGTTCTAATTTGGCTATCGTTCTAAGTAATCGTACATTTAGCTTACTGTATCGATGTCTTTAATACTAATCGTCGCACGTAATTTTATTTGTGAGGACTTTAAGGTGTACCGGTAACCGGTAAACGTAGGCCGTCCACACTAAAACTTCATGGTGCTCCTCCTCGACTGTCGTATGCCGGAGATATGGGAAACAAGGGATTCTGCCATATCCCTGGCGGCGGGAGCCGGCTCGGCACATCGCGGAGTCAAAGGTGGTGGGTCACCCACACCCTCGATGGCCCGTTCAGAGTCGCCTACTACTCTACACGCCTTAACCTCCCATTGCAAATTTTAATTTCCTAAGTCTAGAAACCTGGACAGTGCCACTCAGCAATGGAAGAGTATTATATATGTACATAAATAAGTGCAACATGTGTTTAGGTACCACATTATATTACATAGGCAGAGGAAGTCCAAATGCGTGAAGCTTTTATTGTTTGAAAACAATCGTTTCGCGTGAATCGGTTTGCATAAAACCTTTTTATTCAATGAACATGTTTATAGCAAAATAATTGTATATTTCGCATTCTAAAAACATTAAAACATTAAGAATAATTCAAAATTAAAAAATCTGATTCACATTGTCCGCTCACAGCAAGGTAGGCAGATAGAACCTAGTGTTAAGACTCTCCGTTCCCCCATTTTCTGCCGAATTCCCCAGCGATAAGCCCTGGCGCCACGACTAACCTCATTTTCATTATACTTGTGAGTACTAATATAAAAATAGAGTTACTTGTAATGTAATAATATGCTTATACTTAATCAAAACTGCATATACTTATATCAAAATCTAAATGCTTATTAATATTGTCTCTTTTAAACACATTTGATTTTAGGTATGATTCAAATAATTCAGTAGATTTCGCCATGCGCGACTGACCGAAACCAATTTGTATGTGTACCCAAAGGAGTGAAGGTCGGTTGCACATATTACTTTACTGTTATCATGTCCCCGAAATATTTATATGTGCATAGCACAATATCAACACATGTTAATTTGGCAAATAAAAATTGAAATGTCGGTACAAATATTCGACGGTACTTACATACATACAAATATCAATCAAAAAATAAAATTATAGAAATTAAACTAGTTAATAAGATTGTAAGAGCAATAACGCAGAAAATAAAAGATTGTTATAATTCCACATTTTAGTGATAACAAAAATAGATCACTTACTTTTTCCTTATTAAGTAAAATATAAAATAAAATGGAAAATAGAATACTTATTATAAATCAGGCAACATGCATTTTGTTTTACATACAGTACCATTATATTGTCTTTGAAGTGCTGATAAATATATTATAAAGGTAAAATTACATTTAATACTGTTTATATAATGTCTCTTGAAAAATTGATATAATATACTTTTTTTTCAGTATTAGCTTTCTCAGTACTCATTATATTTTATTTTAACAAGATAAATTCAATAATTTTAGTGGTCTAAACGAATTACACATTATAAACCTAAAAACAAACTTAACAAAGTGCACGACGTATCTGTGATTTATATTGTAATTTGTTAAACTGTTCACAATAGTTTAAAATTTTACAAAATATTAGTTCAACACATTTTGAACGATATACATCATTTCTACTGTCTTCCCGCACATCCGCTCGCAGAGTGTGGCGAGGTCACTTCCGGTTCCGGCTAGAATAACACCAGCTCATGGTAAAATGTTAATGATTTTATAATTTAGATTCTAATATATGTAATATTATTTAAGTTAAAATTATGTGTTTTTTTGTTTATCACTTAACAAAATATAATCACATAGGGTTTACGTGTTTTTATTCACAGTTTTTTTTAGCTTTTAATTAATAGACTAATAATTATTATTATGTTATATTAACAGTTTTTCACAAAATTATTATTTTTCTAGTAAAAATCTCCATATTTCAATTCACAAATATTTTGCAGGATATGTTGTAACTAGGTATTTAACATTTAATCATGTCAGGACAGTCGGCATTTAAATGTTATATAGTTATATCCTATACTATGTTAACCGATAAACAAAAAAAAACTAATTTTAACAATCGGCATTTTTCTAATAAAAAGAAAATTGAAAAATTTAAATACAGTTAGTCAGAGTTTTAATAAAATTCCGAAAGTAAATATTCGAGTGAAAAAACATTATTGTATGAATAAAATATAAAACATTGTTTTTATTGTAAACGAAAGTAGTATGATAAAAAACCGTTATATGGCAACACTTCAGCGTTCTACATGGATAAACTTCTCATTACGAGTGATATTATTATGTATCTGATATAGATTGTATATTGTAAGGTATGCTAACTGCTCCGATTTGCTCCAACTGAAATATTATTTCAATGCTATAAACAAACGCGTTTTATAGTTAATAGGCTATAAAACTCAATGTACCTAGTACTACTACTTTTAATAATATCATTTACTAGCGGACCCGGACGCGG
>FAPJ01017019.1:0-12245 GCA_001485985.1 Heliconius ethilla aerotome | reverse complement strand
ATTAACTTTCTTTATTATATATTTATTGGCTGTCGTAGAAGGAATAAAATCGATTTTGGGTTGTTGGCTTGGGTTAATTTCATATTCAACTTATAAATTTATTTTTTTTATTTGTCATATCTTCGCCCTAGTAGACTAACTGCAGCATTAAGTTTAGGGAGTACAGGCTTCAAAGAAAATATATTGTATATATTATAAAAACTTGAATAATTTTTATTATAAAACAAAAAATCAAAATAATCGATTTTCACTTGGGAATGTACTTTTTTCCTTTCCTCGCTCAAGTAACAAGACAAAGCGCAGCCTTAACTTCCTCCGTTAACTTCTCAAAAAGCAAGGAACAGAGCTTCCTATGCCTGCTACTATGAAGCATTTCATATATTAATTTAAGCTTCACCACACGTTACAATAATTTCCAGATAAAACCTGACGCAGCATCAAGATCAGATCTTTCCAACCTAATCAACGTCCTCGGCCAGAGATACGGCGGCAACAGGCAGCCTATCATCGTTGTTGTCGACACTCACAAAACTCAAGACAAACCTAAAGCGTATCTGGGTGACACCGTAGACTATATCGACTCCAGCGATGAGACGATAGCGTCCCGATTATCTCACATTTTGCAACGTGATAAGGTTTTTCGTATATTTTATTGTGCCAGTATTGCTTTTTTTAATGTATACATTGTTTTGTGCCAGCATTGGTTTTCTCAATATATTTTTAAGACATACATACTTATAGAGAGAGAGTAGGACTAGATCTTCGTCATATAAAAAGCCTGAAAGTTTCCTGTAGAGTACTATTACCCCTAATAATATTGAAATTTATGAGAGTTTAGAGGTCCCCACCTCTAAACTCTTATAAATTTCAAGACGTGTACGAATCTAATATACTAAAGCGTAAAAATTATGTTCTTAGGCGCGTATAGCTTATAGGATTTGGAGGTGTCCCGCAGGGAGTTACAATCATGCTAAATCTTTAGCAATGGAAAACTTCATTTCTAATATTATTCCCAAGAAAATATAAATTATTCAGCTTTATTACTTAATGAAAGTTAGGTACTATTTTCTGCATTTTAGTTACCTAATAACAGCCAAAGTAACCATCACCCAAACTCCATATTCCCTGAGTACTTATCAGTGTTGGGTGTATTAACCATTTTTTTGAACAGGTTAAAAAACTACTATCAGTTAAGAAAACAACACACAAACCGCATCTCCAATTAAAACAACACAGACACAGAATTCAGAAACTTCGAGCTGACGACCGAAATTTAGATGCAAAGAGTGTTCTACGATCTCCTATAGTGAAAAAATTGCTACGCATATCTAATTCCATACAATGCGAGGCAAAGGATGAATGCCAGGATAAGTGTAATAACAAATATAATGGGAAGAAAGTTACAAAATGTGAGGCGGTGTGTGAAGAAAAATATGAATGTGACGAAGAAGAAGAAGATCCTTGTGATAAAAATGAGTGTCCGGATTCTTGTGGTGATGACGAAGACTGCCCAGTCAGTACTAAAGGAGAGAGGTACGTTACGGAGGCTCCTTGCAAGAAATGCGGATAAAGGTCACATAATAAACAAAACTGTGTAGTTGTTTATAATTTTTGTTTTATTTTGCTTAATTACTTTTTCCTTTATACTCATATATACCTATAAGTGTGATTGTAAACCGATTGCTTGTGGGTTCGATCCCCACTCGAGGAAATGACATGTTTATTTAAATTTATATTTCCATTTCTTCGCTCTGGTGTTGAGGCATAGGGTGGCGTTGACACATTGACTCAACACGCAATGCCTCCAGTATACGGCGGAATATGGGGAACGGAGCGTCTTAATACTAGGTTCCTTCTGCCTATCCTGCTGTCTGCGGGATACAGCGGGAAGTTGATTTTTTTAAAATAATTAATTGTAACCCGCAACATCCTTTGCATGAGTTATAAAACTCTCGTTTTTTCCCGTTCTTCTAGCAATTTCGGGAAAGCCTCTCTGAGTGCTTCCGTATATTTACCTAAAATTACATAAAACCTAGTATATAATTATGCCAAATTTCCGCGTTTTGTTTTCAAAAATGTCACTCATTGACATAGCTAAAATTATATATATCTAGATATTAGTCTCAGCTATGGAACTTCCAAGGATATTTCACGAAAAAAAAGACAAATATAAAATAAAGTTAGGTACGATGATTTAATAATTTGAAATAGAAAAAAATAATTGTCAATTTTGCATATTGGTAACATTTTTTTGGACCAAATGTCAGTTAATGTCAGTAAGTTCGTAAATAAATCCAAAGTACTACTTATTTATACGTTGTGCTTAATTTACATAATATTTTTGTATGGAATTAAATATTTTTAAAATGAAATTGTAAAAAATAATCAACGTAAATGTAATGACTAATATGTTAGGTGTATAATATGGCATAGTTTCACCACCCTCTCGATTTCTGTAGAAAAATGACTACAAAGCAGCCGGTATGTAACTTCATTAAACATAATATCTTGGTAAACAAACTGTATATTCATATAAAAACAACAAATATATATAAATAATAAGACAGGAACAGAATGTCTAAAATATTACCTATATCAGAATGTTAAATTTAAAAAGAGTAGTAAAAAAAATTTTATTAGCTTCACGCTGTATCCCGCACATAACAAGGTAGCAACATGGCAGAGGGAACCTGAAAACCTAGTTTTAAGACTAAGATCCGCCATCAACATATAATCTCTCGAATGTGGTCAGGAAGTGGGGAACCGAATGTCTTAAGTCTAGGGTCCTTTTGCCTATCCTGCGGCAAAAAGCGTGAAGGTGCTTTGTAATATTTCGTATTATCTATAGGCGGCGTTAACTTCCACCTCTCAACACCGCAATATTTGAAATTCGGACAAAACGCGGAGAACTATATTTCCTAACACTAGGTAATTTTGCCTATTCTACAACGTGAAGCTGATAAAGTTCTTAGTTTTCTAGTTTTCCGTTTACTTGCCAAACTACTAGCGGAAATTTGACGTGGAACAGGCGCGTCTCATCGGCGTATGTAAGCAGATGCACCTGAGTTCTAATTCTGTACAACAAGACGAATGAATAGTTCAGTGAGGAAATAACTTCTTGGGAAATTTTGAGACTTAACGCCATTGGTAGAACCTAACACTGTATTTTCAATATCTAGATTGTGGGGAATAGAGATTTTTAAGTATAAATATTTTTCCGTTGAAATATTGTTTATGAGGCCGTTTAAGCGTGTGTGAACGCGGCGGTTGTAGATTCGATTTACTGTCGGATGAACGAAATATGTAATATTTTCATTTCCTCTGTCCTTTAGCAAGATAAGACGCAATTAAGATCCACCAGTCAACACACAGTGCCTTGAGAATTTGAAAGTGTGGAACGGAAGTATCTTAACTCTAGGTTCCCAAATTCCCTCTGCTCACCCTGCGATATAGATAGCGAAACAAAACCCCACCCATCGTGCATACACTGAGATCTCCCCAATTACGCTAAGATTACGTTTTTTACTAGATTTTTATTTGGTCCAAAGTTCAAGTTCAAAAGCTACTACTACTACTAGTAGTACTAGTTACTATAGAGATAACTATTTTATAATTGGTTGGTCTTTTTTTCTCATTTTCAGGATACTCATGCGAAATCGTCTAGTGAAGGGGTAAGTTTTCTTTAGTCTTTCAATAAATAAATAACAGGTAACAAACTAAAATATGTCTTTTCGGAAAGAATGCGGAGAAGTATAACACTAATATCATCCCGCTATATACACAGAGTGAAATTTAAAACTTTATTGTTAATATCGAGACAATACCACCTTTGTTTCACTAAAACCATTGAAATACGTGCATGACATTCAAAATTTGCCATGAAGTGTGAATTTTGGTACAAAATTTAGTGATTTACAAAGGTGATTGTGGCGGCCACAGTGATTTATCACTACAAACACCTACAAACAACAGCATACATTGATAATACTCAAAGCGGTACCAAAACTCGGCTAAAATACATGTTACCTTTGTCCACGTACTCCGAACGTAAATCAAAGGAGGAAAATGAAAATTTTGATACCTATGAGGTTTTGGATGTGTATTTTGAGTGAAGATTATATTCTTAAAACCTGTTTAAGATTTTTTGTTTCTTTTTGCTTCACGCCGTATCTCACATATACGCAGAGGGAATCTCCAAGACACTCCGTTCCCCAATCTCCGCCCAATTCTTGAGACATTGCTTATTAACGAATGACATTCATAAACCGCGCTTTGTCTTGTTACCAGAGCTATGAGATAACAAAATTTATTCCTTCGAGCAAGTTCGAACCTCACAATCTTAAAGCTTATAGTTACGCTGTGCCACTCCACCATAATGGCTCAGAGTAACAGAAAATTGTACCAAAAACTAATTTTCCAGGAAGACGACATATCGTCACTATGTACCCTCGAGTTCGAATTATCGGAATACATGGAAAGAAGCGCCAGCAGTGCCTTCCACGAGATGTATCCTGGCGTTGAAATGATTGACTACGATTTTATTGCGGAAAGACAGAATTTATACAGCACCAAGTGTGTGAACATTCCGTTAAAAATTTAAAGAGAACTTAATGTAAGACACTCTATTCTCCATTTCGAGACATTGTGCCGTGCCGTGCTTTGTCCTAACATTGCGGGGAAATAAAAAAATAAATAAGCAAAAATTCCCCCCAAGTCATTTCTTGCAAATTAAAGCATAATCATTAAAAAATCCTTAATAAATTTCATAAGCAAGTAAAATTAAAACCCAAAAATTCAATACCCAAAATCCAAAAAAAATCACTATTTTTAATCAAATCTTTGTTCTTTTTATTAGTTTATTGGAGTCCACCGCTCATCTGGTGAAAGGCTGCCTCGGTGCGGGCATATTGGGAATGCACGAAGCGTACATGTATGGTGGCATTTGGACCTCGTTGGGGGTAACCGCTACTATTGGCTTCCTTGTGCCGTATTGTATGCTGGCAAGTTTATTGGTTTACTTTATTTTGTTTTCTTTTTAGTTTGGTTCATAATTTTAGTATTAGTTTTCATTAATTTTTATCAGTCTCTAAATGAAGGTTTAGGTATATTGTAGTTTCAAAATAATTGTTTTTATCGAGTAATAGGCGGAAAATGGCGAATGGAGTGTCTTATTACTACGTTTCTTCGTATAGATTTTGAGTAGTTTCAAAATTCTAATTATGAAGTAGGTATTTCATATTGTAATATATGAAATACCTACTTCATAATTACAAGTACATGTTTAATACAGCATGTACATGTTGTTAGAACTCACTTCTTTTCTAGACGCTAGTGAAGTCAGCTCAAACGATGTATATAAGGTTACGAGTGCCGAGACTCTCTTATCCAGATTTAGCTGAAGCAGCATTAGCGACTGGACCGATGAAACTTAGCAGACGATACAGTAAAGCGTTTAGGTAGGAATATATATAGGTTACATTTATAAAAATATATAAAGACAATTAGAAATTTTCTACCACCTGTGGCTCTTTGGGCGAGAACTCTTAACAGCGCCTGGTAACACAAGGAAGAGTTTAAGGGCAGCGCTCTTGCAGCCTATTGCCCATAAGATGGAGAGATCTCATAAAGCCATGCACTGACATTCCATTAACGACTTCACGCTTTTAAATGGAAAAGACAGTCCATAACCACGCCCCCTCTGACTGGAGAACACGACTAAAAAGAAGAAGAAATATACCGAACGATATCAAATAAGAAGAGTTGTATAAAAAAAAGACACATTTATAATTAATAAGCACTTAAATGGCAATGGCCTAGGGCATCCTCATCTTTCGGTCCACCCCTAATTGAAAGAATTAAGTTAACTATAAAATCTTTCAGATAAAATACAAAGATAAAACTGCATTATAATATTATTTTTCTTTTCATTTCAGATACATAATAGATACATTTCTATTTTTAGATTTCAACGGGACCTGCTGTATTTTCCAAATAATGATAGCGAAAACTTTGAAGCAGGTTTGTTTTTTGTTTTTATATTACTTTTTGAGATATGTTAATTTTTCCAACTAAATTTAATATAATGTTTTATTATATTCATTAAATTATATTACTCATTACTCACTACTAAATGTTGTGGACTAACTTTCTCGGAGAAATTAATTTATCTCATTTGGAAACGTAGAACGGGCTGTCTTGATACTAGGTTTATTATACGTAAAAAAACTGTAAAACACCTAATAAAGATTTTTGTATTTTTTATTGCTTCACGCTATATCCTTCACATTGAAGGGTAGGCAGAGAGTACGTAGGAATCTAGTGTTAGGACATTCCGTTTTATTAAGACACTGTTGTTGTCCAATTCCCGCCGGATCCTGCGCCATGCCGTTTACAAGTTTTCGTCCAAGGATTTTTTTTTATATAGGTATAGGTAATTTAAAAAAAAAAACTGTTTGATATAGATAAAACTAAAAGGGATGCTTTTGGCTAAGGCTAACCCGCCGATTTATTTAAAACTTCTACTTAGCTCCCATAATTTAGATCTCTCTTATACTCGGATATATTTATTTTTCAGCTTCACGATGTATCCCGCACACAGCTGGGCAGGCAGAGGGAAACTAGTGTTAAGACACTCCGTTCACCATTTTCCACATAATTATTACATTTTTTATTTCTAATTTAATTAATTCAATAATTGCCTTGTCAGGTAATGGAGTCAGTATCGAGCTGGCAAGTCTCTATGAGCGTCTACATCCTGATAGTCGCTGTGCCCCTACTACTGCTTTGTTTGATCCGAAGTCTCAAGTACTTGGCTACGTTTTCACTTGCAGCCGATATGATAATAGGTATATGTTGTTAACTAGATAATATTATCATAATATAAAATTCATTTGGTGTCAGTCGTGGCGGAAATAGGGCAAAAAATGGCAATAAAATTCTTTTACAACTGTTGTTTTAAGCATATAATTTATAATGCCCTCTATTAAATAATCCGCTAACTACTTTGGTAGGAATTATTGTATCTAGAATGTGTCATAGTGTCTTAGTGTCACACCAGATGGCAGTATGTTAAAAATATATATTTATTCTTTATATAAAAGAAAAAATATATACTCTTAACTTAAAAAATATATATTATTTTTCTTGTCCGACGAAAAAAAATATTTTTATAAACAGTCCCCCTCAGTAGGGATCGAACTCACAACCACCGCTCACAGTAATACTTATCGTCTGAGCTACAATGACCTCTTTAAAATAAAAAAGCTGTACGATGAAGGATAAGTAGTGTAAACCTAGTGTCAAGACACTCCATTCTCCTAATTTTCGAGGCGTTTGTGTTGAATAGCAGGGCTCAAAGCCTTGTCGGTACGGTAATGGTAAATTAAAGGGAATTAACATACATTTATTGTTTTCAGCTATTTGTGTCATAACGACTATGGCATATAGTATATCCATGGCGGGCAATCTAAGCGACCGTCCCGCTTGGAAGAGTGTACATGGCCTGCTACGTATGATCGGCATTTGTATCTATAGTATAAATGGCATCGGTGTAATACTACCTATTGAAAATCATATGAGACGACCGCAGTATATAGGCACTGTGATACAGTGTGGTAAGTCACAGAGATGTTATTTTAAGCTTAATTGATATTAAAATAATGTAGGACATCGTAAAGTTATTCACATACAGAATAGTGAAACTTTTACAGGAGAAACAGCCTAATTTCTAAGATGTTTTTTTATATGATGGATTTTATCATAGTACTTTGCACTTCTGTATACATAAATAAGAATAAGTTACATTACCTCGAAATGCGTGGATAGTCATGTTTCAAAAACCACTGTACCGATTTTGATGACATTTTGGTCTGTTCTCTAAGTTGGAATATACCTGATTTAAATCATAAAGAATCTTATTCAAGCGTGCGTGTGAGGTGGTGGGTTTGATTCCAACTCGAGGAAATGAAATATTTAATATTTTCATTTCGGTATCGAGGCTAAACGCGGTGTTGAGTTCCACCAGTTAACAACAAGTGTGTTAACGATAATTCGGCGGAAAGTGGAAAACTGAAGTAAAAAAAATAATTTTTAACCTATAATGGTGTGATTATTTCTAAAATCTTTCATTTCACAGGTATGCCCATAGTATTAGCTTTTGTAACGATTATTGGTTTCTTCGGTTATTGGGCGTGGGGTGAAAAGTGTAGATCACCATTCACCATACACATGCCGTCTCACACGTATGTATATATATATATAGATAATTTAATAGAATTATATTATAAAAATAGTAGTATGTAAACCATTTCTTGTTAAAGGTGTTATAGCTGGTTTTTAAAAAGAAAATATTAAATGTAAGAAAGAACCTTTGGATAATAGAATACAAATATTAAATTATAATAAATTATTTATTCATCAAATGTTATTTTAAAATGTTTTGATTTTTTTTAATAATACCTTTTACTCTTTCTTTTATGGATCCTTGATGAAGAAACACAATATAACACTTGTTTTGTTTTTCTTGCTTCACGTTGTATCCCGCATAAAGCAGAGAAACAGAGAAAACTAATGTCAAGACATTATTAACTTTCTTTTTCTCTCAAAACTCTATGCCGTCTTTAACTTGCCAGAAAACAAGGAGATATCCATTGTTCCTAATGGAGTTCAAACTCACGACATCTCACTTACAGTTGACGCTATTCCATTGCCTTAATTTGTGTTTATTTCATAATATTTTATTATTATCTTAATTTCAGAGTACTTCTTATAATGCAAGTTCTTCTAACAACTACTTTCGGAGTAACATTTGCTGTACATTTCTGGGTGCCATTTAGAATTATATGGCATTATATTGGGAAGAGATTTAAAAAGTTAAATTATATTTTTCTGTTATACTTATTTTATATTGTAGATTAGATATGTTACATATGAACCCGTTGTGGCGCAGGTGTCTGTTGCCCGTAAATACGGCGGCAGGTTCAATCTATTTGAGGAAATAATTATTTTAGTTAATTACAATTTTACCACTCTGTTGAGACAAAACGTCATGTCTCCGATATTGCGCGGAGAGTGTGAAAAGGAAGGTATTAACAGAAGGTTCCATTTGCCTTCCCTGCTATGTAGGATAAACCATAAGCTGAAAAAAATTGTATAAGACTAAAAAAATATCTAATAGTTATGTCGCGTGAATCAATTAACGTGATGTACATCGAAACAATTAACGTGATCTACCTAATATATTCTCTCTATTATAGCCTGCTTCGAAAAACAGACCATCCAATCCAAAACAGTAGTTCCTGAGATTTCCACTTTCTACCAAACATTCACTCAGCTTTATAATATAAATCATTTATATTAATTCCATTTCTTTATATATAAATATTTTGAACAGGCATCGTGGTATATGGGAGCGCTTACATAGAGCAATACATGTTCTTATCATCTCGTGTTTGTCCATAGCCTTTCCGAGTATGGTGAGATGGATGAGTTTTGTAAGTTGCATTTTGCTTTTTTCAATTTAAAACCTAGGACTAGCGGCGTTAAGTTCCACCACTATATACTTACCCTTAGCAATAGGTTTCCTCTGCCTACCCTGCTTTATGCGTGAAGCTAAGAAAGCTGAAGCTTCCTAGAACCGCAAGTAGAACCTACAACTTGGGGTGTCAATGTGAATAATTAGTAATGGTGGTTGGAAGCGTAATTTATTCATTGTATCAGACAAAGCCGTTCAAAGAGGGAAATGTGCATTTTTTCCTTGTCCCCTCAATGCTAAGACTAAGCAGCTGCAAGCAGTAAATTTCGCCAAAGTAGTAGTATTTTGCTTATCCCACCAAAATTAGATAAATGAAACAAAAAAAAAAGATGAAAAATCCTTGACGAAAAAAAAAGATGAAAAAAAATGGTTGAAGAAACACTATTTTTATTAATAGATAAATCATTACATTTATTCTGTTTTAGGTTGGCAACTTCTTCGCGGGGTTTATGGTTTTTGTGTTTCCAGCGATGATAGAGATATTGATTAGATGGAGTCATTCTAGGAAATATTTATTTATGTAGGTAAAATCAGATATTTATTTATTATTTTTTTCCTTTTTTAAATACACTGCTCTAGCAAACTATTCTTTATATTTACTCGTACATTTATTTTCAAATTAATAATTTTTATTTCTTTTCTGTGCTAATAAGAAAAAAATGCAGCTTTAAGATCAGCAACGCAAAATCTCGAAAAGTATACGTGCGAATTTCAATTTTAAAAGTATGAATTACCTCTTGTTTGGCAACGGCAAATTTTTTCGATAAAATAGTTCAATTAGTAAAAGAACGAAATTTGAGATTATCTACCCTACGGCAATAAACATTAATTTGATTTTCAGGTGGTTATTACTGAAGAACACCTGTCTAATACTATTGGGTGTTATTTTGTGTGGAGGTGCTTTTTATGCTAGCTAAATAATAAACATTTTAACTCTTTTAATTTGTTTTAATATATAAAAAAAATCAGCTTCACGCTCGAGTGATGATCGAACCCTCAACCAGTCACGACAACACGACTGGCATGGAGTGACATGTCAAGATCATAAAAACGTGTTAAATAAAAAAACCCACGAACGAGACTGGAACCTGCAACCATCGCTTTTAATCAATTACATAATTTCAATTACTATACCATAGCATCATTATTTCCATACGTAATAAACTTATACATTTCATTTTGAATGATAACATTTATGTTAATCCTATATAATACTACTGGCGTTAGTCGTATCTATATTTAATTATACAAGTGAGTACCTCTACTGATAGTAGATCTTCTATTTACATATAAATTTGAACAAAATTATATATTTATGTGTATGTATTGTGGATGATTTATGTAATTAACTCGTAAATGCTTTAAAAATATTGTTTTTTTTTTAATATTTATTCCTCCCACAAAGCACAGAGTAGAGAGCCTAGTGACAAAATACTCTGTTCCGTACTTTGTACCCCAATTTCTGCTTTTGCAACTCAACAATTTTAATGTAGCTCGGACTTGAACCTGCTATCGTCCACCTTAACACCAATAACAGAACAAAAATTGCATAACCTTTTTTCGTGACGAACAAACATTATAGCTAATAAATATTGATTGTTACAATCACTTGTCGAATTGAGTCTCCTCAGTTGATACGCAGTGCTGAGGCCTGCTACGGTTACATATGGAATTTAACTAATAATTAGTTTAAATTAAGCGTTATTTCAAGGTCGAGTTCATTTATCTAATAAATATTAATGGTGTTTGGCAATGAGATGGGCTGTTTTGGTTAATTTTAAGGAATTTATACTAGATATATAATATGTAAACATTTTTTCACGCTGCATTCCGGATATAGCAGGGAAGATACAGAGAACTTGTTGTTAAGACACACTGCTCCTCTCTCTCCGCTCAATTCTCGAGGCAGTGTGTTTTTAATGGCGGTACTCAACGCTGCGATTTGTCTTGTAACCAGAGTTCAATCAATCAAATCAGCCTTTTCGGGTCCACTGCTGGACATAGGCCTCTCCCAGGGTGCGCCAAAGCTCCCGATCCTCCGCCTTCCGCATCCAGTCGAAGCCAGCAACCTTCTTCACGTCGTCGGTCCATCGAGCTGAAGGGCGCCCTAACCAGAGAGAGTTACGTAATAAATAATATAATTCGTTTCCCCGAGTGGGAATCAGACCTGTCGTGTCTATGATCAGAGAAAATCTTACGTGCCATTTGTTTTTATAACATATTAATATACCTGATTTAATAAAATAAATACTGAATTGAGGTAAATAAAAAAGTCTTATTCATTTTTTATATTTAATTGCTATATGTTTGTAGTGCATCTATAAATTAAACATTTACACTTCATACTTATATATTGAGATTTTCTAAGATCTAATATACATAAATATTGATAAGTTTTAAGATATTATATAGGTATGCAACAACAATTATGTGAAATATAATATTAACAGACACACATAACAATGACAATTTCTGTGCAGTATTAATTTTAATTAACTCTACCAAATACATAGTTCTAGAAACCGACTTAGCTTATAATAATACAATACTATTAACTTATTTTGCTAAACGTAAAGTGAACCTACTAAAACACGCGAGGCTTTAGGTGAGCTTTGCACACCTATCAGTGATTATAAATGTAGAGAGAAAAAAAGGCTTTTAAAATTATAGTTTATTATTAGGTTATTAATAAAAAAAATCCAACTTAAAAAAA
>FAPJ01016989.1:0-13430 GCA_001485985.1 Heliconius ethilla aerotome | reverse complement strand
AATGTAAGTAAGGAAGTGAGATAAAGATAATGAAAATGTGTATATGTAATATTGCAATTTGGCAATCCGTAATACGGGTTTCGTACCTTTCACAGACATCAGCGACTGGCAACATGTTAGTATTACATTCGCGAATTGTATCTTTATATCTTATCTTATGTGGTTGCAATAAAATAATTTTATTAATTTATTTATGTTTATTTCCCCCTGCAGCACGGTGATAGCGGACATCGACCAGTCGGAGTTCGAGGGCTTCGAGTATGTGAACCCCCTCCTCATGTCTCTGGAGGACTGCGTGTGACACCACGCCTGCCGCTTGCATCCGCACGCGCTGGTATATCAATATTTATATACTATAAATATTTATGGGCGTAGGGATGAGTCACCACAGAATGGGGTGGAAGATGCCCACCCCTAAATTTTTTACACAAAAATTTAGCTTTACAAAAAAGATTAGTTTAAAACTAAAGTCAAATCCCCATAAAATATCTCTAGATACGCAAATATTTCATTTCCCGTGCATTGCAGAATTTTCGAGACATTGAGTGTTCAGTGGCAGAACTCAACGCCGCGCTTTGCTTTGTTACCAGAGCGAAAAAATTAAAATATTAAATACAACGGTTGTAGGTTCGTTTCCCACGCGGGAATTAATTATTTTACTTAACCACTGTCGTCTATAAAGCGCCTTCTATACGGGCAAAAGCGTAAAGCTTTTTTATTGTAATCCTACTAACATTATAAATATGAAAGCTTGAGAAGATGGATGTTTGTTCCACTTTTACACACAAAACTACTGAATGACTTTAGATGCAACTTTACAGTAATATATTTTATACATCAGAATAATACGTGGACTATATTATGTAAAAGTCGCTAGTAATAATAATAATTGTAAATATAATTTGTCGACTAGGGCTACGGCTACCCGTCGTCGTCGTCGTCGGACTACGACTCGGTGTGCTCGGAGCTCCCGCGCAAGCCAACTCTGCTGCAGCACATGTTCTGCTTGCCGCTCAACTGACGCGACACACAACACACAAAACACAACACACACCTTCACAAACACACAAACGTATTACACATACTAACATCTGCACACGGTTACACTAACATGTGAATGCATTTACATAATATACACACACGTATTAACACATTAACACTATCATAGTCCTGTCGCTATTGTGCACTGTACGTAATATGTGTATTTAATTTATATTTTCTTTTTTATAATGATTTGGTTTTTCTTTCTTTTCTTTTTTTTGTGTTGATTTGTGTAGTTTACTTAATTTTGATAGTTAAGTTGTAACATTAAAACTTTCAACGTGCTTTTTTGCTTTAATTCTCGTGCTATATTCTATTAAGTAAGTTGTGGACACGTATGTATATTTTATTATTAATTATTATAATTATTAATATCTGTAATATTTTTCCTAATATTAACATTGCAAAACTATTTCAGTTTTTTTAATAATTTTTGTATTGATACCTAAATCAAGTGATAGAGTAATTTTTAAAGAAACAGTTTAAAAGATCTTCCAAAGGAATTGATCCTATAGAAAAAAATGGCGTCGCGATAACTAAGGAAACAAAATGGATGCAAACGGCATTGTATATATTTATATATATATATTAAAAAAATTAATGCTAGCGTTAATAATTATTTGTTATCTTCCTAATTAGTAGCTTTCTGTAAATACAGATAATATAATGTATATGAAATATTGAATATTGTATAAATTTTGAATCTGTAGCCATTATTATTGTATTGTGAAACCTTTCTATGAGAAAGTTGAATTATATTGGAAATGATGCGTCGTTTTATTTGTATTAAGTAATTGATTATTAATAATATAATTTATCGAATTATCGATTTTTTGGTCAGTGTGAACTTAATCGATTCCGCAGTTATCGAATGATAATTGTGGTTACATCGATTTTCGCGATTATTCATTGCTATTAAATTCTTCATAGACGCTTTTGTGCCAATCATTTTCTAAATTATATGTCATTTATTAGTAACAATATTAATACAAAAAGACGCATCATGTTCTTTGACATGACTAAAACTCTAAAACTATTGTTGTAAGCAATAAATAAATATGGTATATTGTAGTTATCTGGAGACAGGCTGCTCAACGCACGTGAGGAATTAAATGTAGAAAAAATATATTAATATTTCCTAGATCTAGACTAAGTATCGTAGCTTTTCGCTATCCAATCGATGTGTCGTAGTCAAAGGGGGTCATTTATAGATAATGACACATGTGTGACGAGGGGTGGGCAGAGGTACTAAATTTCGTGATATCATATTTTTAAATATAATATACCCACAATATTTTGAAACTGATGTTCTAATTTAATAGTTTCTACATATAAAATTGCTAAATTCGTGACGTCACATTAAGTCTGATAAATGTGAGCTGTTGTCACAAGCACGTGTGACGTGATTTATAAATGGCCTCTAATCGATTATTAAATCGCTATTCGATGGAAACTTCCCAAAAAAAATATATACAAATTGCGTATTTGCTTAGTTACACACTCACGCTGCAAGTAGTATCTGTGCCCTTATATTATTAGTATTATTATCTGTTAACACTAGGAAGTATTTAAAAAAATCGATTGTTATTGTAATTGTAATATATTATATTCCACTTCCTTTCTAGATCATTCGATGCTATCACTCGGTTAGTTAGCCAACGAATTTTATATTAAACTTTTAATTAATAAATATATCGTAACGAGCACTGAGACAAATTAAAAAAATGTATTTATAATATTATTATAAACAAATTCTCGTAAATTATGACGGTTATGAAACATTATTGTTAACGTAGAAAAGCCTTTATATTAACAATAGTATATTGCAATTTTATCGATTTTTATATTGGATCGAATAGATCGTGTATTCGATTACGTATTTTATTTAATTATTAGTATTTTGTAAAACGGAAGCAAATGTAAACATTATGCTAAAGTGACTTACAATTGGTAATCGATTTGAGTAACATTTTAAAAATAATTGATTTTATTTATAATTAATATAGAAATCGATTAAAAGTTGCATTATACGGTAGTGTTTAAGTGATCTTAAAGGATCGGAGAGTCCACAACTATTCTAAATAGTGTAGAGTATTAGACATTTTGCACCGATATTGTAAGTCACTCGATACTGGACGTATGGCTGTCGGGTCGGTGCCTGTATTCCACACAAAAAAAGCCCGCATAGCGAGGTAGGCAAAGGGAACCTGGTGTTAAGACGATCCCCACGCATCGCCCGATTTCTGAGATATTGCGTGTTGAGTGGCGAGTTGGCGGAACTCAACGCCGCGGTACATTTCTACAAATATTAATAATATAAGTATTAACAATCTTCCTGTTGATATCTAGATATGTATAACTAGATATAATAGGTACGTAAGGTATTAATATTTAATATTTATATTGTTAATTTATTTAAAAGAAAACGAATTTGCTACAAACGTCATGCGATGCAAATATAAGTTATACAAATATTTGCAATAGGTAACTTATTACAATAAAATCTTTATTTCTTTGTCAACTTTGTTCACAAAAAAGGTTAGTGTCAAAACAGCGAAGCGTCTTTGGTTCTCTGCTTTTTTCAGTACTTTTATTATTACTTCTAATTAGGTTTCCTGTCTAACATATATTTATATAAATGTACATAATATGATCCGACAGCTAAATATATATGAGTGTTGTGGTCACAAGCGTCTGTATGTCTGTTTGCGGCAAACTATGTAACTGAGTAACGTCGGCGGAAACGTGGCTTCGTTATAAACTTACATATAAGTATTTAATTTTATTATTTTCTAATTTGTAATTTAGTTTGTATCATTCCACTGTACTTGGACGTCTGTAGTCTATACATATATCACAAATATTCGCCATTTACGTAATAGATGGCGTTGTTATGCATTTCTTCAATTCTTAGTTTCTATTTTGTAAAAATAAAAGTTATTTTTTAAGATCTTCAATAAACTGATTAAACTACTAACTGCATGACAAGTGACATTAATTAATTAAATTATATCCCACAAAATATGTAAACGTGTTAAGTTAATGTTAGAACAAATATATTTAGGTTTTTAGTTTTAGTTTCTCGCATGGCCGTTTATTCTTGTATGTGTATTGTTTTTGGTGTTGTTTCCGTAACACTGTATTGTAATGTGCGACTGTCGACGAGACTGGACAACTGAGGTACTGTACTATTCTATGCTTAACTGAAAATAAACAATGATTAATCTGATTTGCATTGTTATTTATTATTTATATAAAAAGGATATTAGTATAAATATTACTTTATTTTTGGTATAATAATAATTTCTACAATGAAGGTAATACATACAACATCTATAATTTAACACTTCCAATTCTTATTTCTTTTTCTTGAAACTGAGCAAAAATTAAAAAAATTACCACCAAATTGAAGTCTAAGATTATTGAAAGTATGTTACTACAAAATGAATTTGAAATTGATGCTTGTGAAAAGACTACCATTGGCTATTTTTTATTTTTAGTTTTTTTTTGGTTCAAGATGTATGATGCCGCATATATCAGAATAGGCATAGGGAACCTAATGTACAAAACTTCCCTTCCCATTCATACATTAATATTACTTACAATTGTCCTTTTAATGTAACCTTCGCAAATATTTAGGTAAATTTTCTTTCCATTAAATAAAACAATGTTTCCATTGAAAAATCAAATTTATTTCAATTCAATACAATAGTGGTGCACAATACGTCATAGCCGCTGAAATACTACCCACATATTATATCTTAGAACTACAAAGTACCACATTTATAAACGAAATAAGGTCTACTTTACTATTAAGCTATGTAATACACATGGTTGTATTCATACTTAAATAAATGCCAGATTTATTTGTATTTTCTGGTGTATTTTAATTAAAATATTTGCTAGATACCAACACAGTTTTTTTCAGTTAATTTTAATAATCATTTGCAATTTTTATTTATGATTATATAAATAAGGCTAAATAAATCATTGATACATAAAGTCATATGTCAATACGATGAATATAATTTGTTTAATTTTAAATAATCTTATCGCGCCTAGCCTTTTTACAATTGTAAAGGAATGAAAATTATTAATAAATAATAATTCATTCCTCCGAATAGTGATCGAACATACAATCGTCGCGTTTGTGCCACTGCAGAACAACGGCATCAATTTTCTTATTAATTAAATAGTAGAAATCACAAGCATGTGTATTGTTACAATAACAATAACTATACTAACATTCATATACCCTCGATTCAAGACTTCGTAATTTTTTTAAGCCAATCCAAACAAAACCATTTATTTAAACAATTCTTAAATATAATCTATATAAACCCATTTTCACATCAAACCACTATGACACTAATAAATACTTTGTCGATTTTAAACTACACATTTAATACTGGCACCAGGACGACAAAAATATAGTAATACTTTTTTTTATATAAAATAAAAATATGTAGATACAAAAATTTAAATAAATTAATTGAAATAATATAATATAATATTTTTTTGTTTGAGGTTATCGAGAATAAAATAATCAATATTTCAATTAAAAGTATTTTTTTCTTTTAATTTAGACTTTAGATCAGAGAAAAATGTTTTTTCTTAACACTTAAATAATATTTTTTTCAAATATTATTTAAGTGATATATCTTGTTTAAACTTAATATGACAAAAAGTAAATCTAGAAGTAAATACATATTGATGTTTGTAAATACATCCAAACGTGAACGTTATATTAAAATAGTTTTTTCTAGAACAATTGTAAAAGTTCTAGAAACATCTTCAAACATTTTTTATATATAAGATAAATAAATTTATAAAGAAAAACATTTAATTTATGAGATTTTTGTATTTTATATAATTTTAAATAAGCTTTATTAGGAATGTAATTGAGTTTTAGTATAACATTGTAAATAGAATCTTTTAAATCTGTAAATAATTCATCATTTAGTCACTAAAACACAGCCTAAATAGAAAAATAAAAAAAACCTAATAGTAACAATAACTTTTCAAAGGAAAGTAAATATAAATGATATTAATTTATTAGGTTAATTTAATAGTAGGTTTAATATGTATATTAATATTTAATATAAATATATTACTATAAAAAACAATCTAAGAGTAAATATTAGAAATATACCTTTGAAAATGTAAACTTTTGTGCTAAAAAAATAATTTCATGTATTGAGAAAACAAAATTAGACATAAATGAGATAAATATCTACTTTTGTATAATATTCTTTCGAATATTTTACTTGTCGCCATTTTCGTGTGTCAGTTTCTGTTTCTTGGCGGGCGGTGATGATTTGAACATGGTGCCGGAGTGAAGGTCGGATATCAGAAATGGAACCTATGGAAAACATCTTTTTAATGCCCTTGCTTTTTTTTAAACGTACATAGTAATGTAGCAGAGATAACCTGGGACCTTAGTGTTAAGATACTCCATTCTTATTAGGATACTTCTATTCCCCACTTTCCGCCAAATTCTGTAGGGATTGCATGTTAAGTGGCGGAACTCAACGCCGACCTTGTCTTGATACCAGAGCTGACAAAGCAGATACCGTGCCGCTATTTAATTGAATATTTAAAAGGATACCTTTAATTGTAAGTAAGTATATTTAATAATAAATAGTGACGCATTCCATTATGTAGTAATTGTTGGGAACACGTAGCAATGGATAGTTAGTTTATCGATGCATCGTGTATGATACTAGTGATGTGACACCTAACCAAGCATAGTAATGCGACATAACTCACTTTATGCTCCAGTTGCATATGATGTGCGGGAGGTAGGGCGAGGCAGGCGCGCAGCAGGTTGTCGATACAAGCGCGTTGTTTGAAGAGTGCGTTGACGACCGGAGCGCCGCGCGGCACCAGCGGCGCCTTTAGCAGGTACGACAGGGGGGACATCACTGCGTGCATTGTCGTCCACTCTGTGATATAAACATTATTTATTATGTTATAGAAAATAAAATAAATAAATTAACTTCATGGTGTATTCCGCACAAAGCAGGGTAAGCAGAGGGAACCTAGTGTAAGACTCTTCCTCACTTTCTGCCGAAATTTTGGAGGCACTGCGTGTTGAGTGGTGGAACTCGGCTGCGCTTTGCGTCGACACCAAAGCAAACTAATGAAAATATCAATTTAAATTTCCAAACCACCACTTGACCCACGTTACATTATAGTAACTTATGAAAATATTATAGATTTTTTGTAGGTAACGAGTTAATTAAAAAAGTGAGGTATCCATAATGCTATATGTCTTGCCTCTATAGCTTTGTATGTAGCAATATAGTACAGCATATAATACAATATGATATTGTAAAAGTAAATACATATATAAAGTATGACGTTGTATTTCAAATATTTAATATTTTTACGACAGATCACACAGTGACTCAAATCATATCAAATAAAAATCGATATTCCTTTTATTTTAATTCTTAGTCAGCTTAATATACTGTCTAACTGACTGACCTCCATCCCCAGGTTTCCGGAAGGCGACCCTCTCGAACAGGTCAGCCAGCAGCACCAGGTCCAGGATGAGAGGGACCGCCAACAGGGAGTCCTCGCAGGTGTTGTGTATTGCTATTGTGTTGCTGCCGTGGAGAAGAATCTCGGAAGTGTATTCGTCCATTGCTCGTTTTGAGTCGCCTGTTAGGAATTGATTTTTTTATTGGTTGGATGAAAATCGATTATGACTTATTTTATAAATTTAAATATCGAATAATGAATTTATATATGTGTTAGTGTTAAAATCATAAATGCATTTTTTCTCATTAATATCATATCAACTTAATATTGCTGAAAATCATAAAAATAAAAATTTACAGGCAAAAACGAACGTCAATTAACACAAACATTTTGAGAAATTAAAAATATCTTACCGACATACGGCACATATTTAATGACGACCACGTGGTCGGGTTTCTCCCCTGGAGCATACAGTATGGGGTTTGAAGCCACCATGTCGTCTACCACGTTGCTTTTTGTTATCTATGAAATAAAGTAAAGTATACTTGAGATTTTATTATTAGATTTTATTTTTTGGCAAATAATAAGCCAAATAAACTATCCTTAATACATGGAAAAAAGTTTTTACTAGTACTAGTAGAGGAAAGGCTTATACACTAAATAACAATATTTACATGTTATTTTTTTATTTTTTTTTTAATTAATATTATTTATTTTATTTATAAAATAAAGAAATAATATATATTTAGCAAATAAAGGCCGTCGTGGCGCAGTGGCTCCAGGTGTGACTTGCAGCTGCCTTGAAAATGCCTACTCTGCTATAAACAAACTAAAAAACACTATGATAGACAAACTAAACGATTCAATTCATTGTACCTCTTTAGAGCGGAATTGCCTTGGAGCAGAGAGATTCTTGCCATCATTGTTACCAAGATGATTGTAGCTCACAATGGACACCGGCTTCAAACCTGGCAAAACCAACAAACAAATAGAAAATATATTAGGACATATTAGAACATCACATGTATATATAAAAAGACGTGGACCATTTTCACTGATGAAACATATTAGCTAAAAGAAAAGAAGCAAATTCATTTCTAAATAATATTATAGTAAGCCTAGTAAATTATATAAATATCCACACTGACCAGCCGAAACAAGAAAATCAACGAGTACCGACTTCAGTTTTGTTTGTCCAGATTTGAAGTCGTCACCCGCTACGAACACGCCGTTTAACTCCGCACGCTCGACGACGCCTTGCACTATTGTATTTTGCGGTGAGCCGTTTATATAGCAGCACTGGAAATTACAAGAATATTGTTTTTAAAATAAATAAATCAGCTTCACACTGTATCCCGCACACAACAGGGTAGGGAACTTAGTGTTGACACTCCGTTCCCTACTTTCTGTTGAATTCTGGAGGCATTGAAGGCAGGAGGACGCGTGTTGAGTGGCAGAACTCAACGCAGCGCTTTGCCTCGACACACATTAAATATTTAATTTAGTAAACTGAAAGACTTTCTGCAACATTACAATGTTTTTAAAAATACAAATATTTTATAAATATATGTAGCATAAATAAAAATATACATTATATTTAATATAAATTAATTTGCTTTGCCCTCTCACCCCCTCATCAATAGCGGCCAACGCGAAAATGGTGGACGGCGATATTTCAGAATGGTTCTGGCGTAGCGCCTTCTCCAAGTTCTCGGATGTGTCGTGAATACCGGGAATTACTTCACAGAATCTATAAAAACATAAAAAATATACATACTAGTAACTAAACCATTACAAGCACTTTAAAATAATCAAGGCTGTCGTAACACATTAGAATACCCTCCGCGTAATCGCGACGGTTTGGGTTCGATTCCCACTGGAGGATCAATTATTATTGTTTACTAGCTCTAATAACAAGGTAGAGTGAGGCGCTAAGCTACGCAGTCTCGAAGATTGGTTAAGGAAAGTTTTTGGTGCAGTAAATGTAGGAAGTTCCGAGTAAGAATAATATTTGAATGCCGAATGAATTGAGCGAAATAATGCCAAAGTTCTGTCTAAGGCCAAAGCTAGCACTATTTATTACCTAAATATATTAATTAATATACATATATGTATGTAGTTATAGAAGTTGACACGTAAGTTATCAATTTGCCTATTCATTTACTCAGTGAATTGTATAATCCAGTGGAGTTTATTTAAATTTTCAAAACATTACCTTTGTTGGCATTTTATATTTTTAAACATTATAATAAGACAATTATTTATATCCTTTACTTCTTCCTATAGTCAAAATCAATTCGTATATCCCAAAAAGAATAAATAAAAATCCAATTAAAATTAAAGCCATCTAACTCCTAAACCCAGTAAATTTCCATCGAGTCACGTTTCAACGTTTACACTACATGAAACTGTGCTAGCTGAAAATTGACTTATACCTAATATCTTTCCAACGAGATTCTTAATGATAGTTTAATATTTATAGATTCATTAAATTTGATCTTTTACTTACTGACGTTCTTAATGTTACAAAACTTTCATCCCACATAGACCTATATAGACAAGGGTACACCCTAGTATAAGCAGCCAAGCAGGTAGCAGGTTCAATGTGTTTAAGTGCGTGTTTCGTTTCGTCATGTGTCAATGACCCTTGACGCCGAACCAGTATTTTTGTAATTACGTTGCACTCACTCAACAATAATTATTGTTTCATAAACTCCTTTCTTGCTAAATATACACATATTTACAGATTTTTTTCGTACAATGTAATTTATTAAATTTTATAGTCTTTATAGTACTTTAAGGCCTAAACTAAATACGTAGAAAGCTGCATAGCGGGGTAGACAGAAGGAACCTAGTTTTAAAACACTCGTTCCACGCACCGCCGAACTTCTGAGACATTGGTGTACGTACATAACTATAACCATTCCCTGAGTGGATCGAACCCACAAGTACGGTGTCAGAAGCCGTCCCACTGCGCTATAACGGCCTCATATATCCTACATATCATGTTAATGAACTCAATTGAGTACATTCTTCTTAAAATTAAAGACAATTTAAAGTTACCGTTCAGTATTGGCAGTCCAGAGAACAATAATCTTGTCCAGCTTCTTCTTATCACGGAAGTCCTTGATGTCGGCTCTGATTTGTAAATACTGCTCGTATCTAGTACCGCGGATCAAATTAACTGCACGGTCCACCTATTGTGTAGAGGAAAATAAGAAAAAAACAGAACAAAAAAAGAACCACTATTATTGGTTTTAAAATGAAGAAATTATTATAAAGGAATTATTATAAAACCAATAGTAGTAGTTTTTTTTTTAAGTTAAAGGTTGCCTGGTAGAGATCACCTGTGGGTGATAAGGGTTTTTTTTCTGTTCTAGTTAATTAATATCAATTATGGTGTAATAAAGTATTAAAATAAAATAAATAAATAAACAGATAAATAAAAAATGTTGAATATATCATATTTATTTTAATTTTATTATTCGTAAAACTAAACAAAATAAAGTCATGAAGAATGAAAATATTGTGCATTTTTATTTTGAATTGACATTTCGTATTCAATTTTTTTAACTGTATAAAGTTTAATAAAAATCGTTTCAGCCGTTTCCGTACAAAATTAAAATGAAACGTTGGTAATATATCCATATTATACTAGGATAGCCATTTAAAGAAATATTTTAATTTAAAAACAAAAGGCAATAAAATATAAAATAATAAATAAATTGAGAATTTAATAAAAAAAACTGTTAAAAATTAATCGAAAACATTATTCTACTACGAGTTGAAGTAATAAACGTTATACGTAACAATTACAAGCTATAAAGTATGCTCGTAAACCATCAAATGCAGTTAATTACTATTCAAACTCAATGCCCTTGCCATTGACAGGCATGTACTATGTCGTACTTACTTACTTAATTACGTAACTACTGTTCAAGTGCATCTGAGTAGGTATATATTCCATATAAATGTAAATAATATAAATTGAAAAATAAATACCAGTTTATTTTCAATTTATAATCTATATTTTAATATTCTTTAATTTTTGGGTTTTAGGTTTCTTTTAGGTATTCTTTTTAGGTTCCCTCTACCTACCCTGCCATATGCGGGAGAAGTTATATTATAATATTTTAATAAAATTCAATACACACTCGCAAGTCGTTTTAGAAATTCGAACCATCCTGTGTAACAATTTCAAATTATAAAACATCAAATGCAGCGCGCCTTTGTCATTGACAGGTTTAATTAGTGCACTCAAATGACGTCACCAATGTTTCACCTTCAAGATATACCTTCAAGATATTTCATACATTTATAGCCCCTTAAAGCCTATAGTCAGGGACGGAATTAAAAGGGCGGAAGGCTGGGCTAATGTCATGGGCTTCAGCTTGAGCCTAGTTAAACCCCAAGCGGTTTCGCATTTTTACCAACAATATTAAAACAATATTATATAAATTAATATATGTACAAAGTAGCGGCTAACTCGAATCATGCGATATTATTCACTACATTCGTAATAAAAACAATTTTACCGGACACTGAAATCTTAATTTAAAAAAAAAAACTACTGTTATTCTTAAAAGACTTAGGGGCCTACGCTCGTTGGTTCCCCCAGTGTCTACACACATCTCTAAATCCGGCCCTGTCTACACTAATAATTATAGTTATATAACCAATAGCTTAGCTGAGCTAGCTTCTAGTTGTCATGAAAATAGGTTATATAAAGACTTTACATAGTAACGCGATACCATGCTGAGTGGGGCGTTTTATACTGAGTTAGCGATATACGATATCTGTTTGTTAAATTGCATTTTTTCAATTGTAAAAAAAAATTATGTAATTTTTATAATAATTTATATGATGGGAATTGTTAATAATAATTTATATGATGGATGTTTGCTTTTAATATTTATTCTATTTATTTCAGCTTCACGCTGTATCCTGCACAGATTGTAGGGTAGGCAGACGAAACCTGGGAACGTAGTGTTAAAAAAAATTGTTCCCATTCGAAATTTGCTGTATTGCATAGAGCAGGCGAATGGTAGCGAATAAACCTATTGAAACAGACTTTTACAAACAAAACAACTAAAGAATCGAATACGAAACTAACCCAATAATAATTTACAACAAAAGAAACAGCCCGAAAGAAAAGTAAGAACCAAAAGTTAGTATTATAATACAAAATTGTTATGAAAAGCGATCAGGTGTCATCAAATATAGTGTCATTCGATCACAGTTTAGTGAAGTACTCTGTAAACAGTTTTTGCAGTCATATTGAATGGCATGAAGATTAATAAACAGTAAACCTACCTATGTATAGGTATAAAATGTATGTTAGCCTTTTAATTCCACGCATCTCTTGCGTGCTTGCGTTGCTGATATGAAAAAATGGAATATAAGTAAACAAATATTAATAAATGGGGTCGGTTGGTATTCTCGGTGAAAAATGAGATTTTTGAACATTTTAAGTAAAAAAGCGTGATTCTTTCACCAAAAGCGGGACAATATAAATTAAATAAAGAATATAGAATATTTTTTTAATGAAAAAACGTCATTGTACTTAAAAAATATTGTTTCATTTCTATTATTTTCCTATATTCCTATACCATACTGATATGATACGACAGCTATAGTAGTGCAATCAAATCACACTAAGGGAAATATTTTATTATTTATGGTATAAGCATGCTTCGTGATCTGGATAAAGAAAAGGAAACATAAGTACTACAGGTCAGCCAAAACACTAGAGTCTCTCTGCTTTCTTATAACTTCCAGCACATCTCATCAGCATGAAGTTAAAAAAGACTAAGTGAAAAATCAACATGGCAGTCACACTCGAAGTATTCAATTATGCAACTGAATAACAAATTCTTATAAATATTGCAGTGGCGTAGCTAGGG
>FAPJ01016964.1:7816-24792 GCA_001485985.1 Heliconius ethilla aerotome | reverse complement strand
CTTCGGCACTTCTAGTGTTAACTGGGAATCATAAATAAATTTATCATTTAATATTTTTTAAAAACAAAATAAAATATATATCTTTTAATATTATAATATTTCAAAACTATAACTCAAATAATATTAAGGGTATAAAAGCCCATGTGTATGCCCAGTTAATGCAATTTTTAAGATGTTTTTTATTAAAGCGATAAGCATTAAGATTTGAGTTACTTTACTAAGATCTTAAAAAATGCCTTTAGTCTTGAAATAAAGACAAGAAGGACTTGAGGATAGAAAAGTTCAATCAATATTCTTAATCTAAGGATTACTTATAAAACTTAAATGCAGATGTTCCATTATCATACATGATAACTAATGTTAGTAAATAATGCTATTAAAAGTAGTATCAGGCACTAGTCTCGTAATATTATAAAAAAATATTTATTATAACATTTGTTTTAGCAGTATTTTTTAAAGTATGTATGATGTGAATATACTATATATTACACTATGTCTATAATTGTGACTGTATATAGTTTCTTGTTTTTACATTTGTGAACTGTTTCGCATATAAAATTATATTATTCCTTACAATCAATATAGCATATGAAAATTCGTTGAAGTGTAATGCATTTATAGCTTTATTCCTTAGCTTGAAGTATATGAAGAAGCTTATGGCGTCTTCTTATATATTCTGGCACAAGCTAATATTAATAATACTATAATAATTTACCTAGTTTTTTATGAGTTTTTAGCCAATATAGCTTTAATTAAGCATTATTAAGTAATTGTAATCAAATTAATTGTAAGAGGTGCTTGTGTTTATATAATCAGAAAAATAATTAAACTTTGTAACTAACTATGGTAATTAATATCAGTAAACTTTTTGAGAATGTGATTTTTACGGCATCTTTAAATTTCTACTTGTAGATTGTAGTGTAAAATAATATTATATACCACATAGCTTCCACAGATAGCCATGTATCTAATTTCAATTATCTTAAATGTGATGTTAAGTGCAGTTATGATGCGTTTACTCTATGACGTTGTTTCTTAATAAATGGTAGTATTTTACTACATTTGAAATATCAAAGTGTAGATTTTTAGAGATTCAGTATAGTAATACTCTGACTTACACGAATTCGTACAATGTTTTAGAAGCTATGTATTTTCAATATTAAATCACTAAATGGGGCCGATTACTTTTTAGAACCTCTTTTCATCTATTTTTATACTATTTTGTTAAACATAATATACAATTATGTTTTACCTTCATTGTATATAAAAAATGACGTCCATCATGTAAGTTAGAGATATTACTTTAGTATTAGTAATTTATTAAAACTACTTAATAAATCCAAGTAACTGGAACCCATTGGTGGTCAGTCGAAAGGGCGTGCAGGGCGTCCATGAGTCTTTCATATGTGGTGTCCACGTTATTGTTTGTGATCGTGAGGTCAATGTACTTTTCGTATTGACGTTGAATGCGCGCGCTCTCTTCTAGCGTCTGCTTCATATCTTCCTCCTGTTAAGAAATTTTGTTTTAGTGACAAGTGCTAATTTATAATTGATATGTGAAGCAAAAGCTTTGTACCACCTTTTTACGAAATTGTGCGAATGTAGGAGTCTGAAATTTGGCACAATTATTGCTTATAAAGAGAAGAAGTGAAGCAAGGTTTTACCATTTTCCATCTATTCCATTCCATTACCATCATGCTGACCCTTTGGTCAGCCCCTTTAGGTTATCTCAAAACTGCCTTTTAAATTAATAGTTACAGACTGTGGTAGTGCAGTAGCACAACATGTGACTATGAACGCGACGACGTTCCCACTTTGGGGGATGAATTATTTTCATTTCCTCGCTTACACACAAAGTTCTGTCACTCAACAGGTGATGTTTCTAAAGTAGAGAATACTAGATTCCTTCTCCCCCACTATAAGCGGGATAAAACCAAATGAATAGTTACCTCGTATAATGACGCCAATGACTCGAGAGTCCGCGCGCGCCGCGAGCTGTAGCGTATGGAGCTCTGGCGGTCGAACTAACATGCAACATTATCAACTTAAAACATGCTTACAAACACAAAATGATATTTAATTATAAATATAATTTAATCTGAAAAAAGTATCCAAAAAAATAATACTATAAATTTCTGATTTTTTTTACTTTACAATTACATGTAAATATTTTATTTCTACATAAACTAAAAGAAATGTACCCTAAACAATCAAAACCGAAAACATGCATTTATCATTCTAATCTACTTACTGAGTTAGCATACACAGAATTTAACACATTACTTGCTATATCTTATTTCATTATCAAGACAATTTCTTTTCATTGCAATAAACAACGAATTCAAGAGGTTAGCATTTAATGATTTTTTGACTCTTAAAATGTTAACAACTAACAAGAGCAGTCAGTAATTTAAGAGATCCTTTACATAGTCTGATGTCACATATTTTGCAACTTTATACTCAGAAATTATTAAATTAAAACAACAGTTCCAAAATTACTTTGGTTGACATAAATTGTGTTTTAACTGTTATATTTTATTTAAAGTATCCTCCCCCATTTCTTGTCACACTATGTCACCCTACTCTCCCCATTGATATATAACATAGTATAGGCATGGTCCCAAAGAACCAAATCTAGAATTTTGTACGATCTTTCCTTAATTTAAATGTGTTTTCAATTTCATGCTGATTCAAATAAATAAAATATATAGCTTGAAAATCACCGTAAGATTCCTATTAGAGGCGTGTGTAAGGTTCTTCAACTGTTCGATGCCGGGTGCCCCTATCATCACGACATAGGGTAAGAAATCACTACTGTTGTGAAGTAGTTTTAGAGATTGGGGTGCACAATCGAGGATACACATTTTTCCTGTAAATTATAAGAATAAATTTTAATATATATATTTTTTAATGAATATACTTTTTTGTAGCTAGTAAGGAGAAGGAACTTAGTGTAAGACACTCTCCGCTTATCAATCTCTCTACGCTATGTTTAGTGTTGTTACCAGAGTGAGTAATAAAATGATTCGTTCTTCCGAGTGGGAATCGAATCCATAGTCGTCACATTAGGACAATACAATTAGGACGTGCCGCTGCGCCATGACGGCTTTACATTAAGTAAAATAGTAAAAGATATATATGAAAAAAAAATCTTAATTAACATCCATTAATAGCTAATTTACTGAGAAAGAAAAAAAATAAAACTACAGTTCACATTTATTGGAATTTGCTTTAGGAATTTAAAAAGAAGAATGTTTGGTTTGCTTCAAAACAGGCATGGAGAGTGGCAAACTAAATAGTCTTATTAAGGAGCATATAAAAGTAATAATTGCAGTATTTGAACAGAAAAAAAGAAGTCTCGTCTGAAGAAAAGTCTTTACTATAGAAATGACGTAAAGACGAGGTCAGTTGTGGCGTAGGGGCATGTGTGATTGTAGGCGTTACCGGTTGTGCGTTCGATTCATTGTCATTGGAGGAAATAAAATGTTTAATATTTTTACTTCATCGCTCTGGTGACGAGGCAAAGCGCGGAGTTGAGTACCGCCACTCAACGTTGCTCCAGAATTCAGCGAAAAATGGAGTGTCTTAACACTAGGCTCTATCTGCCTATCCTGCTACATGCGAAATACAGCGCAATTTAAAGTTGAAAAAAAAATTACGTAAAGAAAAGTAAAATTACCTTCTTTAATAACGGCCCTAATAGAATCCAAGTGAGTTCCATACAAATGTCCATTATGCTCTCCGTATTCGAGGAAGCGTCCTGCGTGCGCGTCGCGTTCCATTTCCTCTCGAGATACAAACCAGTATGATGAACCACTCTCCTCCAATGGCCGGGGTGGACGTGATGTATCTATTATAGTAGATTTAAATTTGTGAGGATTTGACTAATTTTGTGTTTTAAAACTTATATTGTTTATACAATGATTTATATGATTACTACTCATATCTATACAAGTCATGATACCTATAAAAGTATGGACTTCACAAAATAACTAAACTTAAAATCTTATCAATCAAAAATCTTCATACAAAAGAAAATATCTGATAAATAAATAATTGGTAAATAAAACTCCCGATTTTATTTAGTTAAACCTATACTTGACGGCCAACAGTGTAAGAAGTTAGTTAGTTAGTAAGTTCTCATTTAATGCTGACAGATATTTGATATTAACTTCAGCTTGATACCTCAATCAAAATGCAATTGTAATACAATCTCGACACTCTCTACATACCACTTCAAAGTAAAAAAAAACTACACTCACGTGGAACAACAGCACCAAAGCGATCAGGGTGTTCCTGTATCATTCTATTCTTCAGTGTCCGTCGTCCCACACCGCGGGTGCCGACCAGTGCCAGCACGCGACGCAGGAAGGGGGGAGTGCGTGCCACCTCCTCGTACAAAGCTAGCTCAGCACCCTCTAGCTGAACGCTTGACCGTGACTCATATACGAACTTTTTTTTCTTTTTTGATATCTGTATTAGAGAGGTTATAGTCATTAAACATTCAGCAATTTTTTTAAGAACAGTTAAAACATTGTTTTAAACTATATTCAAATATAAATACAACATATTTATTTACAATAATATAATTTTTAAACATCAATTAAATTCAAAAATCCACTCACTCTTGCACCACATATACTAATTTTATGCACAAAATCTGCTTCAGGAGGTACATAAGCTTTACGCCTCTCCTCTAGTTCAGGTGATGGAATAAGGCCTACTACTTCTGGTTTTTCAACATGGCTGGCTTGCCACCAATTAGGATCTTTTCTGTCTGAGACCTAAAAGAAATTGTAATTTTTTTATCAAATAAATAAGATCGTTTCACACCATTATGAAACAGGGCGACCCTACAAGGAGAATTGGCAGACCAAAACGGATATGGCTAGACAAGCTGGACCATTAAAAGCCTGGCTGGTGTTCAATAGCGCGAAATAGACCAGAGTGGAAGAAGTGGGGGGAGGCCTTTGCCCAACCATGGGATAGTCCAGGCTAGGGAAAAAATACAATAAAAAAATAAGATAGTTCCATTTTTCATTTTTAGTCCGAATTTGAAATATATAATGTACTCTGCATTGGAAAACAATACTTTATTTTAACTGTCAAAACAGAGAAATGAAAATATTTTTTTACCCCAAATAAGAATTGAATCCACAACCATAACATTTTTATAGCTTCAGATAGTTTCCTACTGCAGCATAATAGTATATTAAAATTTCATCTAAATTTAAATTGTTCACTATTATAAATTATTATATTAAAAGTTAAATTCACTTACTTGTAGAATATCACCTCTCTTAAATTCTAATCCTATTTCTTTACATGGAAGTAATGTGTCCTCAGAAGGATTATAATCAAACAGAGCTCTCATATAACACTGAAAAAGTATCCATATAAATATGTGAATAAAATATACATATAAGTAGTAGATAAGTGTAATAAATATAGTTCAGACTAAATAGTAACTTACACTAAGTCTATTATTAGTTAATTGAGCATTCTTTTCTTTTAAATTTGGTCCAACTTTTAAGGTGACTCTATCATTAGGCTTAGAGACAGCTTCTTTAAGCTGTTCTTCTGTATCAACTTGAACCCCATCAACTTCTAATAGAACATCTCCCACAGTAAGCAGTGCTTGTTTGGCTGCGGCACTACCTGCGAGGATCCTAGCAACTATTAGCTGACCATGTTCATCTGTTGTAACCTGTCATATAAATATATAGTATAAAACAATGTAAATAATAATTTTCTTTTTGATTTTGTTATGAAATAAAAAAAAGTATTTTGTTAGTTTAAAAAAATAATTTAGCATTTATTATATTTGGCTTTTTATATTAATAATTTCTTATCTGTCTTGTCTGTTCATAAACCATATCAATGTTAATATCATTCCTAATACAGACCTACTTAATATTAAAAAATATTATTTAAAATATGCTTATATTTGATAGCTTTACTCTCAACATAACATAATAACATTTAACTTGGCATAATAACACAACAACAACAAAATACTGAAACAAAATGATATAAAATATAGACTTACTGTTAATCCTAACGGTTGACCTGGGACTTTTCTAAGTCCTACAACTTTAACAGTCTCTACGGGCATGTCTCCGTTTTGGTCTGGGCTGAGATCGGAAGACTCTGTAGTATCTATCAGTTCTTCTTTGGTTGTTTTCTCATCTATTCCTGAACCTCTATCCAACCAAATTTTGCCAATTTGGTCATGAGCATCAATTAAAGCCTGTAGTAGTAACCAAAGTGACATAAGTGAAACGAGATATAATTGTGTTTATTAACATTTGTATGTATGATTATATAAATTAAATTTCATCAAGATGTACGTAAATTCTAAGAAATAAACAAAGAACTAAACATACAATACATTCTTTGGCAAACATATTTTCAATTGGAATTCATACCTTAAAATGCACTCGGGACAATAATATAGCTAATTCTGCCTGTTCTATAGTCCGTATGTTGTTGCCTCGATACTCGCTCAACGATCTTATTATGTTTACATTATCCAAGGATACTGGTTTTACGATTAAATCCTCCTCAGAATCTATTGACTGCAATACGAATAAGAATGCTTAATCGCTTACAAATATGCTCAATATATTTTTTATATTAATCACAATAAATATTTAATCTTAAGAACAAAAAAACTTGATGCTTAGGCGTGGCACTTATTATTTCAAAATATTGAATGAAAGTTGACAGATTTTTAAGAACACAACATTTTGTTTTCGTACACTAGTCAGAAGTATTTAAATTGGAAAACATGGTTATACTTATTATACAAAATAATCTTAAAAAATATATTTTAAAAATGTTTAACACACCCACCAACTAAATTTCTTATTGAGTGTTCGTACTTCATTTCCTAATACCTGTTTTGTCAAAGAATACGATAACAATATATTTTAATCTTTCTTACAGTTGTTTTAGGGTTTAAAATTGATTCTTATATCTGTTAATATGAACAGAATTTATGACACAAATGATCTCGCAGTACCAGTGCTGTCAAGTGATTGGCGTTGAACCACAGATAAAAGAAACTATTTAAGATCTAAATTCTTGTATGAGTCCAATTAATATTAGAGTATTTTTTAAAATATCGTAGCTATTCCGTTAATTTTATTGTTATAAATTTATTTTTTGATTTCTTATTGTATAATTAATAGATATTGCTATAATAAGCGAAGATAACTTTTGACAGTCGTCTTATTATATTGGAATGGAATTTCATTTAAATGGAATTTTGTAATGTCATGATCTAGAATTTCATACGTGCTATTGAAAAGAAAGCTAAATAACATAACAACAAAAATAACTAACTTCATGAATAAATTTAATGTACGACTTAACATCTATTAATTAACTTAAACTTACTCCATATTTTCTGCTAAAATCAGGACTTTCCACTATACTTTTGAAGAATATCACTTCATGATTTGATAGATCTTCTTCAGGTTGCGATTCTTCTTGTTTTTCTAAAATATTTAAATAGATTAATTAAGTATTAGTAGGTATTGCAATCGAACATTCAGATCTTGTCGTGTCTGGCTAAAATGGTAAGGCTTTTGAATATGTTGTAAAGGTGTAATAAAGAAGTGAATCAAACGACTAGCGGTAATAAATTTAAGTAAAAGGAATATATCATCAGCCAACGTTTTTTTATTGGTGAATGGATTATTTAGTAAGAAAGCGCTAATTTATTAAAAGAATTATGGTTTCATGATATTAAAATTGTATCCTGACGTATATGTATATAAAATTAATGTTTAATAGTATTTTAACGTGGTTTCATAAAGGACTTAATCAGTAATAATATTAAGCAAACGTTATAAAAATATTTTAGCAATTATAATTATACATTACAATACAATTGCTAATATTTTTTAAAAGGTTAATTATTTTCTTCAACAAACTTTGTATTTATTATTATTTAGCTTCATGGTTTATTTCTAGCTGAGTAGTTAAAGAAAACTGAATGCCAAGCACTATGGTCTCTGCATACTTCTTTTACCATGCCAACTACTTTCAATTTTACTTGTTTATCGTAATAAAATCGTAAAATTAGTATAACATTTTTTAAAATGCGTCTTTAAGAAATAAATATTCTATAGACAGGGCTATATTTATGAAATGAGAAACCATTTATAGAACTCGTGCAGGACGAGCCGTCTATCAATTACAATTATATTAAAATAAATGACAAGTTATAGGACAGAGATAATATTATTATATGATTTACGATAGAAGATACAAGTTATCGTGTATTTCCCGTAGGTATATACTACATACATATATTTTTTTACATCGCGGTATTTAATATCGCGTTTCGTATCACGAGAACAATTATATATATCATACTACATTAAATATTAATATTCTAGTTTATTAATAATTAATCAAATAAATATCAGACGGACAGATTTATGATATAAGAGAGGATTCATATTTGTAAAAAGGCGGTCGTGGTGTTTATCCTCAAAGATATGAATATATTTAAATTATTTTTATTGTCCTACTTTGACAGGCGAAGCACAAATGTTGAATTCCGCTATTCAAGATGCAATATCTCGAAAAATTGTCGGAGACGAAGAAATGAAAAAAAAAGCGAATGTTCGGATTAAAACCACTTATTGTAGTAAACTGTGGATATTAAAATCGACAAAATACAATCAGATCTGCTAAATTATTTCTGAGTTCCTTTTTCTAATTTTACCAAGAGTGTAGAAATATAACAAAATCAAAACAGAAGAAAACGAGTAGAATATTTCACAAAATGAATATAGGCAGGATTAGAATAAACGTTTTACTGATAAATATCATAAATTATTTCCGAATAGACAAGTAAAACATATTTTACAAAATATACGCAACAATAAAATGAAATATTTACTCTTTTAATATTATTATCTCTATTAGATCTCACGGCGTCGTAAAAATAGCGAAATTATATAAACAATAATATCACACATTGAGCTTTCAGTATATAAAATATTTGTTGCTTAGGCTGTAACCGATTATGATATTTCAAATTAATGAGGAAGTTATATTTTTAAACCACATAAATATTGTACACATTACTGTTTAAAGCCTTTTGCTATAGCGATTTTTTCTTTTTAAAAACAGCTTATGTCATCGTATAATTCTTTTTAAATATTCATATAAAAATTATATGTAATTATTAAATATAACATATGTATATTTATTAATAAACTTTATCTTTTTTGTGTTCAAGAAAATAATATATAACGTAAATATTTTAAACAACCTGCTTTTTATGACACTATTGTACTAAGTTCAAATGTCTCACTATAAAATATTAGGTATTTAGATTGTGCTTATTATCTGCAATTACTTTTTAGAATAGTAATTATTTGTTTTTCAATATAATTTCGCGAACCGGTTGCATATTGATTTCAGTTAAATCGTATCGCTACAAGTTACATTTAATGGCTTGCACATGCACCTTAGTTATAATATTATATTGTGTGAAGGTAATAATTGTCCACTTCGCTACCTATTTACGAATATATTGACTAACGATTATTCATCGGCTTTGAGGTTAAGTTTGTTCACACGCCGATTTGCATAACAACTTACCTTCATCTGGTGGTTTATTGCTGACGAAGTCTCTAAATCCTCTCCAGTTCACTGTGTAACGACCACTCCGTCGAACCATCATTTGTACCACAGGAATAGAGTCGGAGATTCACGGAGAGAGCCGTGGCATCACTCGTAGAGGTGCAGACGTGCACGCAGAGACGTCACTGGGCGCCGTCAGCTGGCGAGCGTGACGCGCCGCGACGCCGCCCGCCCTCGCGCTTGCGCACGACGCACGATCGCCCGCCCGCCTTAGCGCGATAGTGTTGCGCCGCTAGCTCTACTTTTTGTCGATATTTTCATCTTGGTGACTCCTCGCAAGTTCTATGACATAATGTTTCAGTAGTCGGCCCGGTTTTGCAATTATAAAGATCGATAAAATTAAAATATGGGAAAGGTAAATATATACGCAAAATATAAGAATGGATGTGGTCAGATAAAGTATATTTGTATATAGCTGAACCTGCCAGCTACTCTACTTTGAAATTTTGAACAAGAGGGTCTTATGAAAACCGTTTCCACTTTTAAATAGACGGATTGTGTTAGTATAATTTAGTTCTAAAACGAATATTTTATAAACGATGCTCTTTTATTTATAAATTGCAAATGTGCATTTTTATTTTGAGATTGCAAAACCTAAATAAAAAAATCTAATGAAATTCCCCGTGAAATAATATTTGTGCACTGAAATTCTTATATAAAATATGTTTGTTATTTATTTAGGCAGGTTTTACGAGCAATAGTAAAAACTAATATAAACATGGTCACGTTTAATACATTAGTAATGAATGACGAAATAATATATATCATTCCCAAATTCAACTTTTTCAATCACTAGGTCCGACCGTCTCATCTCACGCGCCCGGCCGCGTTGTTATTTTGCAACTATGTGCTTTCCTTGATATGCTTTAGCGAAGCGAACGAATGTGTGAATGACGAAATCTCGATTAGTAATATATGTATATTATGATAAAAATGAACATAATAATATTGTTTATACTTTATTAATATTTACATTGTAAAATACGTTTATTTTATAGATATCGTTTTTTTTACAATATTTATAAAATGTAGATACCTACTGATTAAGTATTTAAGTAGGTATATGATAAAATAATTTATAACTCGGTCAAGCTTGACGTTGTGGAATGATTTTGATTCTCACAATTTATCACAACGTGTGTATTAAGAAAAAGTAAGATTAATTAAAGATTAAGTTAAATTTTGGAATGTGAAACATAGGTCATTTTATAGGTCATTATATTGTATACCTTACAGTATTCTAAACATCTACGAAATAAATAATAAAATAGTTTAAAATATCCGCAGCGCTATGCAGACGGCTATAAAAAGTCCGCAGTAAGACTTTCTGCTTGTCATAAAATATCTTCGTAGTATTTTGATATTATGAGATCGGCAAATATGAAACATAAAATGTTATGATACTTATATAGCTATTTTCGTTAAAGTGTTCGGTACATACCTTTCCGAAATGTTATTATGACATCAAATACGTCTATTAAAGTTAATATACATAATCTAAAGTTAATTATAATGCATAGTGTTTGTGGCTTATTTTTTAAAGAGTCAATCACTTTTTTCTAATGAGTAAGCATATTTGTCTTTGTCTTACGTCATATGGTTCAGCGTAGATAGCTCCTCCACCAGGGAAAATCTCGAGATTTGGATCGCAGAGAGAGCCGCAGTGTTAAATAATAAGATTGCGAAAATTTCCTTTTATAATCCGAATAATAACGCTCATAAATCCGAAGTAAATAAAGAAATAATAAGAAAACGAAAAACCTAGTCTTCAATAAATTACCTATGTCCTTCCAAGGACTCCAGTAAAATTTTACCGTTGAGTTTGTTTTTTTTGCTGTTTTGTGCAGTCGGGATTTCGTTGCATATTTTTCTTTATTAAGTTCTCGTGATACAAACAGTCTTTAAAAAAACAGTCTTTAAAAAAAAAATTCTGTAACAAAAAGTAAAATGGATATGTGGATGGACAGCTCAATGAGTATTAAAAAATCATATTATAAAAGAATAGATTTTTCACCATAAGGGCTTATGGTAAAAATACCTTAATAAACAAAAAAAATAATAATAACATGTTCTTCAAAAAGTCACATGACTACGTAGGTGATTGTTATTGTAGTTCCATAGAGCGGAGTTCGGACGTAACGTAGTGATATCATTGTTGCTAGCTTCACTTACACGAGCCTCAGTTCCTTGACTCGAGATTAATTTAATATAATTGGTGGATATTTAAAATCGATAATTTTATATTAATGGTATAAATATATGTGTAAATAAAAATATTAAAGGCAAATTTCTTCAACGTATCTGTCACAACTACCTCATAATCGTCTTTTGTACAATGTACGTACTCGTATTGTATATATATACCTATATTAAAATTAAATATTTTTTTGTTAATGAAAACAGAAATATTTGTATTTAATCGTATTATAAAATATTTATATACTTATATTGTAAATATACTGGATATTTATATACTTATACGTACTGGAAGACATAAACATATATATTTGGGATAAATAACAATATGGGTGTCCGCTTGACTGACGACCTATTACATACCTCTTAAGATAACACACACCAATATCTAAAGACTTATTTATCTTATAATCTGTTAATGAGTACTCTGTATTTTTGTAAACAGATTTACTAAAGCTTAAAGTAGAAAATTAATTTGACCCCTAATATATAGGTATATCAGATTATTTATTTACGCATATTATTCTATTTCAATAATATTTTAAAGTATAAATTAAAATAAAGCCACGGAGCCGTGGCTTTTGGTTCGATCCTTAATGAGGGAAATGAATTATTTTCATCTCATGAGAACGAAATATTAAGTGTTTTAGCACTAGGTTGTCTCTACTTATACTGACGTAGCAATGTAGGTATAGATGCGATAAAGTCTGTCAAAAAATATGGCTACAATAAACAAGGACAAAGTATTTAACTAGTATCTGTATATTTAAATGTGATTTAGAATCTATTTAGGACGTAGTAAGAATGACTCACTATCCTGTCTTGTACTATTCATTGAACCTAAAACAAGTTGCAACAGCAATAAAATATATGATTACTTATCATTCTAATATAGAAAATCGAAGGTGATAGTACATTAAAAATATATAATATACTAAAACCACACGGTCTACCTCTGATATTTAAAAAAAATATATTAATTTCCTATTAATCATTTAAAGAATTTACGATTCGTCTAATGCTACAATTAAAACATTGTTTTTTTTATAATGTGTTTTTGTTAAAGTGATGACAACAAAATTAATGTAACAAAAATATAACAAATAATTTCCGTATCAATAATTATGAATAATTAACAAAGAATTCTGAAAAACCGACATGTTGTTTATTTACAATTTCCAATATAATATAATATAGCTGTGTATTAAATAAACAAAATTAATGTGAAGTCAGATAAGGTCCAGTTTGCGCATTAGGCGCGTGCTCGTCAGTGATAATGAGGGTCACAGGGTACTGTTATAAATGAGCTTCTGAGCTGTACTTATCACAGTCTTCATAAGTAAATGTACCGACGGCGTTTCTTACACACGCTTAAAATAAAGTAAAAAAAAATATATTACAAAATGCCGTGGACTAGCTCTAACAGGTAAAATTCTTGTTTATTTCACCGTTTAAATTTGTTGGTAAAAAGTTAAAATATGTCATATAGTGTATTTATGTACAATTTTTAGAATATACGCAAAACCCTCGAACACGAGTTTAGGTGAAGGTGTTCCAGTTGCGATGACTGGTGCTAAGGCGGCGACAACGGCGGCGGAGGACACCGGCGGCCGCTTCGAATTGAGTGATCATGGATACGGAAAGAGTTCTGTTAAACTACTACATGTTCATCGAGATGGTGAATACCATTTAATTCGTGAGTTCGAAGTATCAACAGAACTAAAACTTGCCTCCGAATCAGCCTATGTGATCGGAGATAACAAGGAAGTTGTGGCGACAGACTCCCAAAAGAACACAGTATATTTGCTAGCAAAGAAACATGGAATCAAGACTCCTGAAGAGTTTGGTGCGGTTGTAGTGAATCATTTTCTATATACCTACAGACAAGTTTACGAAGCGAAGTGTCACATTATTGAATATCCATGGGAAAGGCTCCGTGCTGGGATTCCTCACAATCATGCATTTGTGTTTTCACCAACAGCGACAAGATGGTGTGAAGTATCACAAGCACGGCACGGTACGTGTTTCCAGTATTTATATATTCTATTGCTACAAATTAATAATATTCTTAATTAAATAACTCATTTAATAACTAATTAATAACCATTTTTTGTACATCAGGCATAAGTTATAACGTAAAACATTTTTACAGAGGCTGTTATAGTAAAATCTGGCTTAAGTGGCCTCCGCGTACTGAAGACCACTCAGTCCTCTTTTGTTGATTTTGTACAAGACGAATATACGACGCTTTCGGATGCTCCCGAAAGAATATTTAGGTACGTAATTTAAAAATACTATATTATTTTAATCTGTTGTTTAAAATTAGAAAATATATACTTAATTACTACAAAAAATAATTTATATCGAACAATTTAATACATATTTACAAAAAAATATAACTTATCCTTAAACAGCACAATCGTGGAAGCGGAATGGACATATGACAACATGAAAACAGCAGATTTCGACAACGCTTGGTTAACGGTAAAGGATGCCATTTTAGAGAAATTCGCCGGCCCGCCCGACACCGGCGTGTACTCACCTTCAGTACAACACACGCTATATCAAGCTGAAAAAACAGTCTTAGAAAAAGTTCCGGAGGTAAGATTTATATTTTGTTTATATGTATGTGAAATAAGCAATTAATTAGTCTATGTTTGCGAGTAATTTGTTAATTGTAAGTATTAAGCTTTTATAGAAACTTTATAAAAAAAATAAAACAGTTTATTTACAGAAATCCCAATTAATATAAATTATATAGAGACCAATATTTCCGCAGAGGCACAGGAGTGCGATTGCAAACGCGACAGGTTATGGGTTCGATTCCCACTCGAGGTTTTAAAACATTTCTCATATTAATTTCCACACTCTAGTAACGAGGTTCCGCCACTCAACACACAAAAGTGTTCGTTAAACTCAACATAATAATAAGTTTAGTGATAATAATTAAAATTAATTAAATTAAAATGTACTGGGATACAATATTATCCGATTTACATGTTTATGCATATAATCACACGCAGAGGTTATCTCAGTAATTGTTGTTGAGTATTGTGTGATGTTTGAAAGGACTAATAAATCAATGTTAAGTTATTTATTACTGTAATGAGCGCGAGTGCTGATACAAATTTTTAGCGTAGGCGCGTATTAATAGTATAAACTGAATTGTGAATATAACTACTAATAAACTAATACATAAAATTCTCAGAAGTTTATAATATTTATGACTTCGTTGAATCGGAAACGGATATATGTGTTGAAAAGTAATGATATAAACCAATAGTATTTAATTAAATTTTAAATTTACAAATGATTTAAAATTAAAATAATTGGGAAAGTTGGTATTTAGTTGTTGTTAGCGTGGTACTAAGCTTAATTGGAGCACAATTAATTAATTGTATAAACAAAGTATTTTTTTGCGTATTCTAAATTTAGCAATGATTATATTATTGTGGTGAGATAGCGTCACACCCTTTGAGTTATCGCATCACGTGAGACGCAGCTACATCTCCGCGTCGGTCAAAGTTTATCTTCAACTTATTCTCAGCTCACGTCATATAAATTTTGTATATCATCCGGTCATGATAATAAAACCCAAAAAAATATAAACTATTCAATGCAACCGCTCTAAATATAAAAAAATAATATGAAACGTTGGTAATTCTTATAAGTCTAGTATATATTCGTAGTATGAAAATTAGAAAACTTTCAAAAGATTTAACATTTAAGAAATGAACTCATTAATTAATTTTCATATTAAACAAATCGTTTATGATAACATGAATGTTTATAATAAAAATTTTGACCTTCTTTCATTGCAGATAACCTGGATCCGAATGTCGATGCCGAACAAGCATTACCTCAACATCGACGTATCCAAGTTCCCTGCGAACGTGACGAAAGGAGATCCTCGTCATTACATCTATCAGCCCATTGATAAGCCAGCGGGTCTTATTTACGCGCAACTTCGCAGACGACCTAAAAGCCACTTGTGACCTTCGACTATATCATAAATATTGATTTAACTTACTATAAAATAAGATATAGACGGTACATAAATACCTTTTGAAGAATATTTTTTTGGTATTTAGTTTCATATTGTGAAAGAATTTGTTATAAATTAATTTACTCAATTGGCACATACTTTTGTTAAATAAGATGTACATAGTTATTCTATCTTACGTAAGCTTTCAATGAAAATATTTTTGTGTAGGTATATTTGTTATCGATAAAATAAATATATAATAGTAAAGATCATCTGTTGAGACTTGTAATAATAAACTTTACATTTTTCTCATTTTTTATAAAGATAGAAGATTACATTTAAAGATTTCAATTGTATATTTTGTTTTGTAAAAGCACTCTGAAATATTAAAAATATCTAGTCAAGGTTAATATCCCAAATGTGCTCTCTTACAAAGTAGAATAAGTGCTTTAATAAAATTATATGATCTAAGTGTATTCCTTTAGTACAATTATTTTATTACTTTATTATATAATAAATAACTAAAGTATTAAACTTGTACTTTCAATTCAACCTTAAATACATCCGGGGATTTTTATTTAAATAGTTATAATCGGTAAAAGTTGAAGTATTTTAAAAATAATATTTATTTAGAAAAATATTCATTGTTACTTAGAAATATTATAAAAGAAGGCTATATTCTACATAACAGTTATAATTTTACAAAAGTAACAAAAAATGCCAATAAACAATGTTATTAAATGTTTGTCAAAAATTAATATTTTTTATTTGTTATTATATTTTTTTCTATTCAGCTTGCTTATAGACGTTTCGTTCCAATAATTTTGTCAGCCAACGCGTACAGTTCCTCCACAGTCTGCAAGAGAAATTAGAAACAACATTTTTAATATAGACAGTGAAATAAATAGAATACAATTAATGTAATTTTTATAAAATTTCGTCATTTTTTTAGCTTCACGCTATATATATCCCGCATGTAGCCGGGTAGGCAGAGGGAGCCTAGTGTTAGGACACCCCGCTTCTCATTTCTGCCTAATTTTGAGGCATTGTATATTGAGTTGCGAAACACAACGCCGCGTCTTGCTTCGGCACCAGTGCGAAGAATATTAAATATTTTAAATATTTCATT
>FAPJ01016949.1:0-21764 GCA_001485985.1 Heliconius ethilla aerotome | reverse complement strand
TATAATATAGGTATGGATTTAGATACTTTTTTATACACACCATATTTTTTACATTCTATATATTTATATTTAAGATGTAAACATCTACATCCACGTAAGCCCGTATCAAGTGCAAGACGAGGGCCGGCCGTGGATCGGGCGAGAAGAGAAGGCGTTTACAAGTTTATTAAAAAAACTTGGAGCTAAAGTATGTATATTTCTGTTATTAAGGCCGTTCTGCCTTTGGGGCGCGGCGCTACAGCTAGGTCAGACTGTAAACCCAACGGTTGTGGGTTCGATCGCAAGATACTAATGTATTTGAAATTTAAGTGATTGGACAGTTGAAAACATATTACTAGTTTCATTTTTAACTTACTATTATTATATTAATGTTTTACAATTTGTAATTAAATAAATACAATATTAGGTTAATAATAATTCACAATTTGTAAATAAAGTAATACCCTCTCCTCCCAGGTGAGCAGACACCTGCACGCTCCCCCGGGCTCCTCCCACTCCCTGCAGATGCACTTCGAGGTGCTTGCCGCTTTCACTCGGCCTCGAGACCCCTCGCCCGACACCACTGACGACGACGCCTCCACTTGAACTAATTTATTGTTATTTTAACAATTGTTTATAAAACAATAAATTTAAAGATGTATGTAATATTTATATACAGGTCGTCGTGGTATTGGCACGGCGACTGACCGTAGACACGACGGTTGTGAATTCGATTTCGATTCGGAATAATGTATTATTTTTATTGCTTAGCTCTGATAACAAGCAAATCATACGCCACGTAAAGTCTTGGAAATCGGGTAGTGCGTAGGGAACGAAGCGACTTAACACTAGATTCCTTCTGCTTCCTCTATTATATGCGGGACATAGTGTGCAGCTACAAAAAGAAGGAAATAATAAATTGTTGTGGACAAACGTTATGATTTGTCCCTAAAATATTTTATAATTCATTATTTTTTATGATGTATTTTTTATTGAAAGAGTGTTATTTACTATATAAAAATTGTGTGAGAGATCAATTTAAAAAAGTGTGTAAAATATAAGTGTGTGGATAAATTCAATTTCCAATGTCTTTGCTTAATGATTAACTGATGCTAATAAAATATCAAGCTTTTGATTTAAAAACTAACCAGTTCAGATTTCTGTTATGAACGTAATTTTTAATCAATGATATTTTACTTTCTTCACATAAGTATGTTTTTACTTGTACTAATCGTCGTGTTAACACAGTTAATATATTATGTTTTTAGTGTTAAAGACATTTTATTCATTCATTCCTTATAAATTAATATTTGGTGGAGTACGACGACACGTACGATGGTCGTGGGTTCGATACCCACTCGGGGATTATGTGTAATGTGTATATTTTAATTTATTAACATTTTCTTTATCAGAAAAAGAATGGCATTATAAACATAATTAACAAGTATAGTCATATATTTACATCAATTATGTAAAAGTAAAAAAATATTCTGTGTATATTTTCCTTTAAGTTTGGCGTAATATTTTCCTTTAAGTTTGGCTTGTGTAAACAAAACATATACAAAAAAAATCTAAAGTGTAAAATATTTATTGCTAAATACCAGTTGCCAATAAAAATTAAGTCCAGTTAATTTTTCATACAAAAAAAGAACAGAAATATTGCATATTATGCTTCATTATTAGAAAATTAACGTATAAAAACTAACTGCTTGTTTTCTACTTTCAAAATGCACTTGTTGACAAAATATTTAATATAATTATTTTTAATTAACACTGCTACTTAAACCTAGGCTTGTAACGGACATAATTATGTTTAGATATTTAATTCCTACGTTTAATTATTTTCATCTTAATACCTTTTATTATAAAAATGTCATGTGTATAGGTACTTATATATTTTTGCCTATTGTTTGTAATTCGTATAATAATTTAAACTTATTCGTCTATTATAATATCAATATCATCAACCGCATTTATCAGGTAAAGATTAATTTATTTGTAGAATAATTTTTTAAAAACTATGATCTCAATCGTTGTTTTTGTTTTATATTTGTATTAATGTAACTAACGTTCACATTTTCTTGTAGTCGTCATGAGGCGATTGTAAATTGGATCCCACTCGGGCAAACTAATTATTTTCATTTCCTTGTACTAAAGTGCGACGTTGAGTTCCGTCACTCAATTTTGTCTTGAAGATTGGGCGGTGCGTGCGAGACGGAGTGTCTTAACCTACTTGCCTACCGTGCTAATTGTGGGATACATGCGTGAAGCTGAAAGGAAGGGTTCATAATTTACGATTACTTAAAATATTTTTTTTAATTAATGATATCAATGGACTCAGGCTTAAGAACAATGAATAAAAATATATTCTTCGTGTAAATTCTTAGTATTAATGCATGTTTAAGTGTTATATAGTTTTAAAATAAGGCGATTTCAGTAATTATTTTAATTTTAATATGTGTACTTTATATCTAAATACATCTCGATGTTTATAAGCTTTTAGATGTACTTATAATACGATCGACGAGTCTTGGCCGGCCTAAAGTAAACTGCAGATGGCAGCGTAGAACCAGTGAACAATGTGCAAAAGTTCAAAACTTCATGGCAGCCACGACTCATCGACCTATCTTATTTGACGACTGTATCTTATTTGGTGTAAATATCTAAAAAAATTGCTAAAATCTATTGTTGTGAAAAGAATGATATCTACGAATATCTTATTAAAATGTAAATAAAAACAAATGTTATATGTAATATTTAAAAAATAAAACTTATTTTCAATGTAATTTGTCTTGTTATTTACCTTTAATTATATACCAGTTTTAATTCACTTATTAAGTTTTTATTAATAAAATAAGGAAGAGTATATTTAGGACAAGTAATATGAAAACATTCAAAAAAAAGTAACCATCACTAAAATTACAAAAGATAGAGGCAACTTTCTAAGGTTAATAAAATAAAACATAGAATGGGGTAAGTTCCATTTATTACCACCAAATAACTTATAAACTAATTATAGTAGTAATATAATCATTTAGCTAAAACTGGCTCGTCGTCTACTCTACGGGATACAACCGAAAGTTACTCAACGCTAACTACGACGAACTGCTATACTGCGCCTATGGGGTAAATGAAATTAAATACAAATAAAAATATATATTTTTTTAATATAACATGTATACGATGGAACTTAAAATATATTCGATTAATTTAGCATTTTTTTCAATAAAAAAACTAATACGCTCCAAAAATATTTTAAGCGACATTTTTTTTCAGTCTGGTATACATTGTTCATCAGTTCAATTGACGTTATTCGTAGACGATGTCTGACTTACGAGTCGATGGTATTTTAAAAAGTTTTTGTTTACATTTAATTTAGAAAACACTATGGAAAGCCAGTTTGCTTACAGGAAGTATGGGAATTATGCATTATTTTACGCGAAGCCCTCAATAAAAATCGTAAGCCAAATCTACTTTGCTTATCTAAAACTGACTAGACGTAAGAAATTACGACATAACCACAATATGCCATCATTTTTACTCAAGCGATGTGACGTTTATTTTACTACTAAAGTACGAATAATTATGAAAAATATACAAATATGCGTTTATGGTAACCTTACACTAGGTTATAGTATTTACAATGAAATCTCTTGAATCACCATAAGGAATAGTAGAGTCGAAAAGCCCATGTTTCCAAACTATACATTCTAATTAGCGTTTATAGAGAGAGGCTCACATTTCTATGTCGGTACAAAATTGTGACGTTTTTATCGCAAATTACACTTAAACTACACATTCGTTCCGAGAGTAAATAAATGCAACATATAAAGTAAATAGTAAAAATAAGAACAGCAGTTCAATTAGAGAAATACTTAAAGACAAGTTTCTATAATTATGCAAAAGTTTAAAATCGATAATTTGTTCGCACAATCATTTCTTTGTAAAACGTCCGAATGATTAATAATTTAATCGTTTGAATCACAACTCGATTAGCGATAATTGGGAAATCTACTACTTCTCTGTTGATTATTGCTTGCAGTTTCGTTATAATCACTTTTAATGGAAATTCTCAAGGGGAAAGTAACAAGGTTCAAGGTGCGCCGCCTTTTCTAAGGAAACTTTTAGTAGTTTTCTTTGCATTCTGAGGATTTGACGCCTTGCTCGTGGTTGCCTTCGGCCTCAATGCAGGGATTTGTGACACTCGTATCCCGATGGCGGATTTCTGCTTAGTGGCAGTGGAGACGTGTGCTGCGGGCTGACCCTCGAAGGTCGAGCTCCTTATCAACTTGGGTGTCTCTGTCTTATCACTTTCGATGTACACTTTCTTATCACTTTTCGCTGGCAATTTCTTGGTCTGCTCGACTTTTTTCCATAAATTTGCTATTTTACTTTCGACATCTTTAGTTTTGGAGGGGATGGAGTTGACGCTGGATGTGCTGCCTCTGGAGCCTCGAGCTAGGATGATAGTTTTTCCACTATCGTTGCTTTGTAAGCTGTGATTGGATAGCGAATTCTTCATCATAGGTTCTGAAGAACGCTTTGGTGCTGTACTCTGTTTCGGCTTAGCAGCTTTACTCGTAGTGGGACGAGCTCGATTGAACTGTGGTAATCTAGAAGGAGATGTATTCGCGATTTTAGTAGGAGAATTTGTTGGGCGAGATCCTGTCGGCTTTTTATCGGGCACGGGCAAGTTCTTCGCGGGAATTGAGCTCTCCTCCTTCGTGAACGTACCCTGTCGCTCCAACGGCAGCGGTTTACTCGCGACTGGGGGAATATTTATAGGTTTTTGAGCTATTTTTGAAGGAGATTTATTTGGCGGTGTCTTTTTAGGGGAAGTTGTAGCTTTAACAGCGGGAGTTCTATTAGGCATGGTAGACATTTTGGCACTTGTTTGAGCTTTAGGAAGAATAGTTGACACTTTTGGCGTAACTGGCTTAGTAGGCGTTTTGGTTGGCGGCGTTACAGTTTTCTTTGGACTGGGCACGTTCCGTCTGTATGGTGACACGTACATAGCCTTCTTCCTGCCGCGCACTACTTTAGGTGCATCGTGATCTTTGTCACCCGAATCGTTAGAGTCTAAACTCTCGTCTCTCCTCTCCGGTTTGACTATCTTCGGTTTCGGTTTAGAGGACGGCGTTTCTGTATCAGATTCTGAATGCGCCTTATCTTCTGAATTGCTATCACCCTCGTAACTCGCAAAATCACTGCTGCTGGGATGTTGATGTTTATCACCTTGTAAATTACGTCGATACGACGCTGTCATTTCGATATTTTTCAAGTTATTCACTACACACATGTCGACCGCCGCTGGACTTTCAATAACTGGCAAATAAGTCCTAAAACTTTGCGTAAAAACCTTAAGTTGTGTGGAATTTAGTTCGAAATCATCTTCATTGTTTCCACTGTCGACATCTCTAAAAACGTCATCACTTTGCCTGTCATCGCTTAACTGTTGATGATTTAGATCATTAGAAGACAAACTGTCGTAACCAGTTGTGGTTTCAACGTTTTCGAAGTTAGCGTCTTTAGTTACAAATGTTGGTGATGGAGGAATATCTTCACTTAGTGTTCTAGTTCTAAATCTCTCAGCATCTTCCATACGTTTTTGTTTAAGCGTCTTCTTTGCAGCCAGCCGTTGTTTTAGACTTTCTATATGTGGATTAGGCTTATCTTTAGATGACGTGGTTTCTTGAGATGATGTCAATATGTTGTGAATATTAACAGTTTGTGTTTGATATCTTGCTCTATCTTCTTGCCTGCGTTGTTTAGCAGTAACGCGTCTCTTCGATTTAGGTTCTGATATCGCTGTGACATAATCATCGGATCTGTCACTCTCTGATTTGGTCCATGTCATAAATTCTTCTGATTCAACCTTTAAAACAACATCGTTTTCTGATACTGTATCACTTATAGTATATGTTTGATATCTATATTTAGCTGCATTTCGTTTTTCTTTTGGAGTTAAATATTTAGAATCGCGTTGTCTCTTTGGTGTTGATTCAACGCTGCTAATGTCTGAAGGTAGAGGAGTACAATTTTCAGATCCTGATGGTATATCTGTTATAACGTTTAAAGTATTCGATATACAATCGTCATACACTTCGTGGGCGGTAGTGGGTTCTAATTCCAAAGTGGATTCCGCCATTTCATCTAACAAAGATGGCGGATTGACTTTATCCAAATCGTGGAAAACGTGTGTGAAAGTTGTGCATAGAGGGAAATCTTGAACTGGTTGTTTAAAATCGAATACGACTGGACTTTTATTTTCTCTCGATTCAGCAACTTCCGATACGATACTCGAAACCGATATCATGCTTCCGTCCATATCGATATTTTCCATTTCGGATGGAGGTTTCACATTGTCTAAGAAACTTAGGGGTATACTGTCTAAGTGTTCCGAGCTTCCTTGATGCATTGAATTACTGAGCGCCCTTCTGACCATTAATGCGACTGGTAAAGATTTTTTTCTTGTTTTTTGAGATTTTTTCGATGATGACTGATGAGCAGATGACTCATCAAAGTGGCCTGAAGCGCTCAGAGATAAGAGACTACCTAAGTTGGAGGGCGGTTTTACATTATCCAAATCAACTGACGTAAGCGAAGTTACACTATTATCCATAATATACTGGGAGTTCTTTAGTTGGGCCGCCAATCTTGCCGCTTCTTTTTCAATGGCAGAAGACATCAGCGAGTCGAATTTTTGCTCGCTATCGTCAATAAAAGATGTGAATGTTGGTTCTGGAATGTTATCTAATAACAATCTGTCGTCTAATTGTCCGTTGACACTTGTTCCCAAGCCATCTAATTTGTCAGTCAGATCTGGTTTTGAAAACATGTTTGGGACTTCGCTTTTTTCTAGTAAATCAGGTAATGCCATAGCAGCATCGACTATCTCACTTTTTAATGAAGAAACCATGTGCACTGACCCACTAATTGTGGGGAAAGTGACGTCATCAGGACACGTGTTTTCATTCCACGTGTCATTATCTCTTTTAGAAACATCCTCGAAGTTAATTTGATTTTCTGTGCATTTAATGTCTGTCCATTCCAATTTATGTTTGTTTTTACGTGTTAGAGTACCAGAGTCGAATTCTGTAGGTTTTTCTTCGTCGTCGCTCCACGAGCCATCTAGAACATCGGCATACGATTCATTCGATCTATTAAGCTCATCTCTCTCAGATTCCACTGTTGTATTACCAGATTTAGGAGCCAAACACTCATTAGAATGATCCATTTCATTGCTATCGGAATCCAAAGTAGTATTTCCAGAATCGACAGTCGGCATTTCATTCGAGCGATCGAAAATCGATATCGGTTGGGAGTTTAATGTTATTTCTATCGATGGATTAATCGACGTGAGGTCGATTCCGATGGCAGAGTCGTCAGATCCAGTGTCTCGCGCGGTGGCGGCGCGCGCGTCTGCGGCCGCGAGTACTGCAGACGGCGCCTGAACGTTTTTTGGCTGAGAAGTGTTAGTTTCTCCGTTTTTACCGTTTTTAATTTCACCTGCACCTCGAGCTATGACTTCTTCTAGAATGGCTCTGTCTTTAGAATATTCTTCGCCGACCATTTTGTCGAGGGCTCCTTGGTGTGGTTTTTCTTTACGTCGTCTCCGAGATTCTCTTATTTCTAAGCGATCATCACTTCGTACTCTAAGCTTAGGGTCCTCCTTCTTCTTTGGTTGTGGCTTAGACATGCCCATTCTGACACACCGTTCAAATACTTCTTTATCAGTGGACCCGAAGGAATCGTTACTTAAAGAACTGAGCGAATTACTTCTGTCTAATCTCCTTGGATCATCTATCCTTGCTGGTAAGCTGGGAGGTCCATCATCATAAAACCTCGAATGTCCTCTAAATCTTGAATAATGAGAAACTTCTCCATGATAAGAATAAGGTGATCTTACATTTAAATTTGCAATTTCTTGCTCCAATTTTTTCACTTTATTTGTAGATTTTATATTATAGGCACCGGAAGCCAAATTTTTTTCAAACTCCGCATCTCTAACTTTTGGGCCTCGATGGGATATTTTATCGCTACGATCCAATGATTTATGGTTTCTTGAATGTTTCACTGATTCTGGTCTCCTTTCTACCGAATGGGCTTTTTTATTAGTTTCAAGTGAGAAATCAGCTCGAGGATTGACGCTAGAGAGTCCCGCTTTTACAGTTTCTTCAAATATTTCCCTATCAGTGGAACCGAAAGAATCTAAGCTGAGAGAGCTCAAGGAATCATTTCTTGCTAGATTCTGTGTCGCCGGTAGTTTTAGTTTGTCACGTGTTTTTTCCATTTGGCGACTTTCGTGTCTGCGTCCTATAACAAAAAAAAATATATATAAATCTTTTAGTAAATTTCATTTTACATGTTAATGTTACTAAGCATATTATAATCTTTTCTCAAGTTGCATGCAGTAGAGACTATCTAAACACATACAAACAAGTAATCACAATGACATAAAAAATAGCATCAGCAAAAAAAAAAACAAATAAATAAATTATACAATGGAGGTTTGGCTGCTAGTATCATATAAAGTTACCTTCAATTAGCTGATGATCCTCAAAGGGCGGTGGTCGCGGTGGTGCTTCAGGGTGGCGTACCTTTGGCGGTAATGGTGGTGGACTTTGACGTGGACTACTATTACAAAAAGAAATGTTCATTTAGAAAAATGCGGTATAAAATTTACATAATGATAAAATTTGAAGGAAAAAATGGAATTTAATTTTTTTATGTATTTAATATTTTTTAATAATTACTTTGAAGCCAAATATTATATTATTCTCTGATATAGTTTATGCAATAAAGCTTATAAAGTGAAACAAAAAGAATTTATCATAAGTAAATTTTTATATTCTCAAGAAAAGCAGCAGTCATTTTCTAATGTTTTAATAATTTCTTTTTTTCTTTCTATATATAAATTGATTTATAAATGATAAATAATATGTACTAAAGTTTACTAACCTCTCCTTAACATTTCTTACAAAGTCGTGTGATATCATCACAGTCTCTGTTGACGATCGCAGATATGGTGGCAATGATCTCTGTAAAGATATCATATTCCTTTTAGAATTTTTTTAAACTAATGTATAAAGATTTGAACTTAACGGGACTAGAGCCCGCGTCTAAATAAAATAATATATAAAGTGGACGTTACATTTAAAAAAAAAGTATAATATAAAACAAAGTCGATTTAAATAGAGTTTTCACTCAATATTAGTAACAAAAAATGAAAAAAAAATCAAAAAGCTTATAGAAGAAATGTTCTATTCTGTAATAAATTACAGAATTAAGACGGGTGTGATTTCATGCAAGTGTTTATTTAAATCCAAGTCAAAAGCCTGTATACAATTAAAATTGTTTCTGCCATTTTTTCAATATGATCACTTTGATTACTTTAACAACTTTAAGTAGAAAAAACATATAATTAAATACGACTCACATATACGTCATCTCTCAATGGGTACTTATTAATAGAGGACACGTCAGAAGCAGGACCTTTATGTTTGACCACCTGTAGATAATTTTAATTTATTTATGTAGTTATTAAAATATATTAAAAGAATATTCGAAAAATAACATATTTAAAGATATAAGACACTCTGTTCCCGACGGACCGTCCAATTTTCGAGATATTAGATGTTCAATTTTAGAGGTTAAGTGCAGAACTCACCACGCTATCTTAGAACTAGAGTGAATACATGAATACACTTCAATCCTTGAGATAGAATAGAACCCACAACCTACGTGTTTACAGTCATGTCCCCAAGCAAGTATCATAAAACTATAAATAAATTAATTAATTGAAAATTTACCTGTGCAATGCCCTTTTGTATGCACTCATTAAGAAGATCTGCATCACGGTCGCTGGCTGCCTCGCTGTCAGAGGACGGCGCTATCGCTGGTATGTCTGATGTGTCTGAAACATATGTGTTATTAAATATAACTTTTAATATAAGAAATAATTTAAAATGAAAAAAAAATGGATTAAAGTTGGCCTAATATTCTGTCATAATATTCGAGTTTTTCATGCCATTGAAGAGTAATTATTAATTTAATAAGTACTTTAATTCATTTGGAGCTAGTGTAGTTGAAACGTTTAGCAAATATTTATAATGTATATTGACACGAATGTCGGCTATGTGAACATACTATAAAATTATTTGACAATATGTAAAAATATATAATAATTTTACCTTTTCTATTTTTTTTCCGAGTTTGAGACTTTATGTGTTGAGTAACAACTAACTGAGTTTATTACGGTAGAGAGGGAAAATAAAAATCGATTGAGAGGTGATTGAGTCCACAACTAAAAATGTATGTTCTAATTACCTTTCATTATATCAACAACTGCATCCGATGAGGGCTCTTCTGCTGGGGGGCTGGAGAATAAGATATATTATAATAAGTACATTCTTTTCTTCTAATATACGCACATTCATAACTATATTAATTATTCAAAATTTTTATAAAAAATGACAGTGATTAAAATATAAACGTGTTCCCGAATCGAAACTTTGTCAGAATTTGTCCAATTAAAAGTGAAGGCTGTTACAAAATATTGGTCATAAAAGTAAAATAAATTCCTAATAACCTTTCATCGAGAATCTCAGAGTCAATAGTTTCATTTACAGGCGAAGACACATCTAAATCTGGATTATCTTCTTTATTTATGTCTTCAAGCAGCAATGGTAACTGAAATTAAATATTGGGTATTTCTTTTTAATTTAAAATAATACACAGATAAAATATATATATATATCGACGATGACGACGCTGTTTTTTTTATACCAAATCTTTATTTTCTGCAGAAATACGATATACGTAGTAAATATTATATATATCTCAATATTATAAACTAGTTTCTCAAAATCTATCATCATGTCGATTATAGGCGATAACGGCAAGCGTATGTTCAATTTACAATACATAATTTATCTGTGACAGATAAAGATACATTTCACGTTTAAATTACAAGAAAAAATGAATATTTATTAAATGAATCAAACAAACCCTAGGTTCATCATTTATAGTGAGGCTGGAAAGGCTTGTGTTGGCTGAAAACTGCGCAGGAGTGTGCTCAACCACGAACTGAGATGTACGTTCTTCGAACACTGAGATGTTCCGCGGTTCCACTAGAAAATAAGTTATATTAGAAAATAAATCAGGACAATATACGCAAAATTTATAAATTTGATTATTTTTTTGTATATATTGTCAAAATTTCATACAAGAAAATTATTTTAAATTAATTAATTAGATAAATTGTTAAAATCAAACAAATTAAAAAGTTACATATGGAGTTTAATGGTTTACGCCACGGACGCAGTTAAAAAGCGTTTGTTGTACAGGCGATGGTTTCCAGCTCAATAGACGGTCGCAAGACTAGTTTGGAAAATCGACGCTCTACTATATTTAAAAATTAATAATTCTGCAGCTTCACACTGTATCCCTTTACACACAGCAGGGTAGGCAGAGGGAACTTAGTGTTAAGACTCTCTGTTCCCCAATTTGTTTCTTACCAGGTGGCGGAGTTAGCTGCTCTGAATGTATTTCCGGTGGAGCATGTCTCGTACGAGGTGATATAGGCATACTTTGTCCGGGGGAGTCCGGGATTTCACTTGGTGATATACACCCTGACGTTAGACGGCTGAAAGGGAATTATGTATTATTATTAAAGTTTCATATACTATTTACTGTGTAAATTAATGGTTGTATATATAGGAAATCAAAAATTAGAAAATAAAAACATTTTTAAAGTGTTTATCCACATTTAGGAAAGAAATATTTCAACTTAGTAAATGGATATTCCGTGTCTTGGATATTACGAAATGATCAAGTCACGGACGGCCCAAGTCTACGACAGGAACAAATCCAGCGAAAACAAATACCAATAGTTCATCTCACCTGACTTCAGACACAATCGAGCCCTGATCATCCTGCTGGGAGCATTCCGGCAAGGACCCTAAGGAACTCGATCTGGAGAACATTAGTGGCGTGTCTTCTATGAACCGTGGTGATGCCTGGCTGGACGTCTCTTGGACTATTGACATCGGTTCACATGCGAACGTTACTGCTTTTGACGCTGAAAAGTGATATGAATAATGAGAATTAATTTGAAATATATATATATAAATATAGGTAATTGCATGTCGATTGGCGGAACTTAACGCCGAGCTTTGCCTTGATACCAGAACGAAGAAATGAAAATATATACATATATATTTTATATAGATAATGTTAAGACAACCAGTCCCCCACTTTTCACCCAGTTTTCGAATCATTGCGTATTGAGGGGCAGAATTCAACTAATTTGGCTTGTTACCGAGTGGGAATTAAACCCACAATAGTCGTCTTTACAATCAGACGATGTGCCGTTGCACCAGAATGGGCGGATAAACAAAAGACAATATCTCCCTCTATTATAATATCTTTTAGTTATTTTGTTTAAAGGCAGTCGTGGCGCAGGAGTAAAAGCATGTGTTCGATTCTCACTGGAGCAAAATTAATATAATACTTTAATTTCTTCGCTCTGGCTTCGAGGTAAAACGCGACGGTGAATTTCACCACTCAACACAAAGTGATAAGCGGAGTGTCTTAACACTAGGCTCCCTCTGTCTATAGCAAGCAGGGTGCTATAGGTCGAATACAGCGTCAAGTCACTGATACAGCGTATAGTAAACTTTATTATAGAATGTAGATAAATAAAGTATTTTTTATTCTTAAGCATTCTAATATTTAAAAATTCTATAAATATTTAACCATTACTTGAGTCTTGCTTATTAACTAGTAATTATGAACTTGTCGTAGTGATATAACTTTAATTAAAGGGCCACGTATTTTCCGAAAAAACTTATTATAGATTTGTAACTTTCACTTTTACTACTAGTCTTTTGGTGCAATATATTTTTAAGATTAACTATAATCAACACAAACTATTTTTTTGTAGGAGTCTTATTATTTTCAATGAAATAACAAATTGTTAAAATTGTTAGAAGAAATAACATACCCTCTTTATCCTTCCCGGAGCTGCTAGTACTTTGTTCTTGCGGACTCGGTTCTACATTGATAGAAGCTTGCGCGTTTCTTTTTGCCAAACTGTCTTCTTCGGTAGGTTCACCTAGGCTACTTAGTGAACTGACCCTAGAAAAATATCCTGGTGTTCCTTCATCACAATAATTCACTGGTTTCTCTGGACTTATCATGCCTGAACTGAATTTTGTATCGAAAAGTCCCCGTTTTTCGACTACAGGCTCAGATATTGAGACTGGTGGCGGTGTGGATATTGCGACATCGTTGTCATGGTGTGGAGGATCTTCTATAGAACAGGTGTCTTTTTCATCTGAATGCGTCATTGCTTCAGGATGCTCCTTGACACTTGAAGTTTTAGGTTTGCCGTCTTTACCAATTATCCGGAGGTCCGACATAGATGTAGCTGTAGAAAATATTATAGGAGTTTCATACGGAGTGCCTTCTGTCGCGAAATGTTTTATAGTGTCCTCGTGGACTGACGGAGCTAGGGGCTCTGATATGTCAGAACCATTTTCAGATTGGTGTTCTGCATAACGTAAAGAATAATCAGTTGGTTGATCTAAATCAGTCTCTTGGTAATCTCCGAACGTGCTTGGATTATCTTTTTTAGAATATTTCTTTTCTGCTTTCGGTTTCTCGACGGGTTCAGATTCAGCCTTAGTTTCGGGGTATTTTCTACTAAAGTCTATTGGTTGGTCACAGGAATCTTGGTCGACGTCGTAACCAGATTCTGTATAATTAGTTCTCATTTCTGTACTTCTTGGAGGTGGTATTGGGGGTTGCCCTGAATATCGAAGGTACGTTGGATCCTTTGTTAAGGATTTGGAAGATTTGAAAGTATCACTTCCAGTATCCATTTTCATCAGATCTTTATTTCTCGGTGTAGGTACAGGGACTTTCCCAGGTCGTACTCCTCTTTCAAAGACTGAATCCGAATGGGTGCTTGTTACGGAATCTTTGCTATCTGATCTATTGACATTTGTTGAACTGTTACCTGAAGAACGAGACACCAATGTTCCTTTCAATAACGTATTACTACAACTTAGATAGCTCGCTAAGTGTGCGCTATGGCTGAGTGATATTTGAGATGTTAAAGTTCCCATGAGAGGTGAACTAGACGTCATTCTATGTCTTTCCAAATTCATAGCGATTTGTCTTTCAGTAGCCGTGAACAAATTCTTCTCCTCTCTGTTACTCGTACTAGGAGAAGTAGCAGGTTCGATGTTATCACAAGTTTCAGCTAGATTTTGATCTAGTTCTTGTTCTAGTGCCTTTTGTTTCCTCGCCCCCAAGGTCGGTAAGGCTGGTAAATTCATACTTCTCGCCGTAGTGTCTAGTGATATAATATGTGTTTTGCCAGGTTTAGAATTGAGTAGATTTTTTAGAGCAGCGCTTGAGCCCATAGCAATCATTTTATGTTTAGAGTGTATTAAGCTTCGTAACATTGGTACCGCCCCATGGTCCCACAGAAACTGCTGATCTTGAGGGCATCGCGCCGATAGATTCCAAAGAGTACCGCACGAATTACTAACTACTGTCAAACTTGGTGACTTGAGGTGCTGGAGCAAGACACTTAAACAATTTCTCTCGCGGAGAATCTGTCTGTAATCTTCCCGTACTGCGATGTGGCTTGACACATTACGCATGATGCCACCTGCGTTCTCCACTATTGCCAATGTCTTTGTAGGGGAATTGTAACTTAGCATATCTACTAAAAAGCCTAATGCTCCGTCAACAGAGCACAGAGCCACTTTGTTCATAGAACAATGTGCTGTAAGATTCCAGAGGGCGGATAAAACAGATTTCAGGGTTGCTTCTTTTTGACATGTCATTGCTGCCCTAGTGAGGCCCTTTACAGCACCTACTTCTCTTAAGACTTGTTTGCTATTTGTGTCTGCTCTCCATGATAAATTTCTGAGCACAGCTGCAGTAACCTTAAAAAACCAAAAAAAAAAATGCATTAATATCGTAAAGTAAAATCATTAGTTGAAAATTATTGAATTTTTTTATTATTTATTTTGTATAACTCACTTGTCTCATATCGTCATTAGGAGACTCCAGTTGTTCAACCAGTGCCAACATGAAGTCCTTGAAAGAGCACAATAATGACTTGTTGTTTCCGTCTCCGAATGTCAAATTTGTTAATGTCATACCAGCGTATTTTCTCATTGTCAAGCACGTGTTATCGTCAGTTCTGCTCCCGTGTGCGGCTTGATCTCCGCTGACTAATGCGGCTAGAGCTTGCAAGCCTCCTAATTGACATACAACATGACGATGTTCCTCATCAAAGGATAATTTCATTAATGCAGCTACACTTTGACTCGGATGTTTCGTTACATCATCCTCTATCGCTTCTTTTCCTTCTTTTCTCGCGTCGACTAAATCCTCTAGCACGTAACAATATTCTCTGACCTGTTCTAATAATCTCCATACTCTAGCTTCTCGTCTACCAGCTTTATCATCTGTTTGAGTATGTATTATATTTCTTAACGCTTTTGCTGCACGATCTCTAGTTTCTCTAGCTACTTTTGAATGAATTAATTGGACCAATAAAGGAATACACCCTGCTTGTCTCATCGCTATACAACTTTCTACAGATCTGCTCATATCCAATAGCGGTCCGCTTAGATCTGCGTTGTTTTCTGGTGACAAACTAAGTAAAGATATCAGAGAACACACACATTCCATTTTGTTTTCTAAGTTAGACGAAGTTCGTGGACAGTCTGATCCGTTGCTAGAGAAACTACGTACACTGGAAGAATCATGAGATGTCCACACATCTCTTTCTCCCGGCCACGTGCCACGATACAGCTGTGAGGCTCTTTTGTCTCGTTCGCTCGATCTTGCTGCATTTTCCAGTCCATAATGTAAAGTACTTCTATAATTTGTTCTGTGCGGTCGATCTTCTTGATTTGTGTAGGAAGACTGTGGTTTCGTTGATTTCTTTGGAAGAGCACCAGCTTTCTTTTGTACTTGATTGTCATCACCTTCTACTTCATCTTCTAAAAAGTTTGGATTTGTTATGTCACTACGTTCATCGAATTCGTCCGGGGAAGGCGAGTGATCGAGGAAGTGTGGTTTAGGGATTCGACATTCGACATTCGATTTTGACGGCAGCTGGTAGTCGTCATCAAGGAAATGCGGGCGGCGTGATATGGGATCATGTTCGAGGTTATCTAATTCGAGTGTTAGATCACGACTCCGCGCTTTGTCTTTTGTTTTGGGGGTAAGGTGTTTGGAGTATTTCGTTTTGGTGTCTTTTGGGTCAACAAAGCGGCGCGTGTCCGGTGATACAGGGGAAGATGTATCTAAGGGCCCGCGATGGGGTTCACTTGAAGTAGAAGGGGTGCAGTCTTCACTAGCAGAGGGTCCAGAGTCAGTTAATGGTGAATTCGAGGAGTCCATACTGCTCCAAGGATCTACCATAACTTCGTTCTCCAACTGAAACAATAAAACGTGCAAATGTATAAATCCAATAATAATCAAAAGAAATTGAAGTCAAGGTTGCATTTTAAAACTCGTAAGGCAATCGACTCGTAAAAATGCAGCCAAAAGAATTATTCGCTATCCGGTCAAGGTCATTCAACTGAAACGCAGGCAGAACTCACGCATGTTGTTCGTCGGCATAACCTTTTAAAAGATAATGAACTTAACAAGAAATAAAGCTTGTGCTCAAATGTAAAGCTGACCTACAAAATAATGTTCTTTGTATCAAAGTTCTGTTACATAGTTCCTTGCACATATAAACACACACAATGAGCGGTATTTTATAAATTAGCACAAAAATCATAAGGCGCTTTATTCATAACGGAATTCTTGAGCATTATATTGCACTTCCGAGTATTGTTATAATATGTGGGTACTTAAGTAGCAAGTGACTCACTACATATAATAAAATATAATAAACATGTATAGAATAAAAGCCAATGAGAAGGAAAATAGTTTATTAAATATTTATTTAGTTTATTTCTTCTATAAATTCTTTGTTTATAATTATTTACTTCAGCATATGTTTTTCTTTAATTTATTGGCAAGAATCGAACTCAGAATATAGCACATGCCGGTAACGATGACAGACGTGTCAGCGGACACAAGAAATTGTAACGCCCATACAATCATTAAGGCTGACGTTTAATGGAGAAAGTAGACTGTGGTCGTCATCAAGCATTTCTTTTATGTGCAATTTGAAGTGCTGATATGAAATGCACTCTTAGGTATAATCCAGTTCACGATTTTTTATGGTCTTTAGAGAAGAAACTTAATCAAGTCCATATGTGATTGCCACCAATAAAATGAATTCATTTTATTATTATTCTAATAATTCACCAAAAGAGGACATTGTTTTGATTTTTATTAACATTTCGATGTCGATGTTTGATAAAAATAAAAGGAAGCTAAATGAATGTATTATTGTTTATATTGCATAGTTTCAAATAACAATGGGCGACGGCGAACGAATGGACAACAAACGAGGCATGCTAATGTTCCGCTAACACAATGACTTAGCGCCGACAAATGGACTCCGCAAACTGACTAATTGGATTCAGCTTTTATATAATTAACTCTATTTAACACGAGAAGTGTCTGATATATACAATACATGTCTTAATCAATTTCCTGTACAGATGATATACAAAATGAAATAAAAATGATAATATAAAAAAATTAAGAGAAAAAAATGTCGAAAACGGTAATGGTTTGTATACACTTCTGAATATCGATGACGCTAGATACGCTACACGACAAACTTACCAAATCGCTATCATTAGACGCGGTGGCGTCATCCAACGGGTTGCCGTTCTCAACGTCCACGCCGGAGTCGTTGGGATCGCCTCTCCGCCTAACTTCATTCCTCACGACCTCGTGAAAGTTCCTCAACGCATTGAAGTTAAAACGCAAATCCGTCGTGAAGTCGTCGTACAATTTGAACTGGTTAGCATTGAACTCCGTATCGTTGTCTAGGACGTCGTGACTGTCCATCACACTTGAACGGTTGGAGTTCTTGCTGGAGAACATGACTTTGTAGTAGTCGCGGTTCATTTTGTCACTTTTATTATTATTATTTGGCTATATTCCTTACTTTAATATTGCGTTTCCGCTATGATTGCTTCGCATCGTTATCGAATCGCCTGTTAGTTAGATAGTTTAATGAGTGGCGAGTTATTTTGAAAGCTGGTTCAACATGAATGATACATTGGGTACGGCCGTAGTAAACTTGGCACGGTTATCTATCGCGTATAAAATTAGCATGGCGTCAGGATGGAGATAACATCGTAATAGTTAAGACGCAGCGGTATTTTTACGATATTACAAATATTTGAACTGGAAGGTCGTAACAGTTTTATATCATTAATTTAATATATCTTTTGTTGATACATATATATATCTATTGAAATAATAGCAATAATCGAGGTTATTACTTCGTGTGTAAGAATAATTATTAATATTAATTTAAAAAATTGGTAAACTACTACTGTAAAAATTGAGGCTAGTCGTGGCGCAGTAGCACAAGCGTGCGACCGTTAAGGCAACAGGTTGTAGGTAGGTAAATATTAAATATTTCATTTCCTCGCTATTGTAACGAGGTGAAGCGCGACGTTCACAACACCCAACGGCTCCAGAATTCGGCGGAAAGTGGAAAATGGAATTGTGTTAATTCTTATTACCTCACACGGAGTGTCTTGACACTAAGTTGCCAGGATCAATCTTTTAGAAAAATACTTTTTAATAAAACGTGTAAAAACTTTGCAAACAAGATTTGTACCCGCGCTTCTTGGAAACCACCCGCGTAAGCCACAAAATATGGAAAGAAAAGTTTAAGCCTGCAAGGCAAATATAGCTACACTTATCGCAAGTGAATTTTAAAATAGCCTCAATATTTCAGAGCAACACTGATTAAGTATTTGATGCTAAGAAATATTATAGTAAAGCGACCATTACTCTTCCAGAGCCTAAAACAATAAACAACGTATCTACTGAATAACACCGTTTTAGACATGATCGAAAATAGGTCAGATAATATAAACGGCCAGAAAAATATAAAAGTAATAAATACTGAGTGGATACTTTCGTTTTAAATTTGAACTGAAGGCATAATTTTTTCTTTTATGAAACAATGAAGGTGCCATTATATTTAATCTGACATTTATTACAAAATATTTAGATATTTACAATAGTAAAAAACTAGAAGTTTAATTACTTGGCTGAACATCAAAAAGTAATGAATGAACCTCGAATAATACGTTTTAGAATATTTGCGGTACAAACCAAAAAAATACTCATTATGAATGAAAAATATACAAACTTATTTGTTTATAAGATAAAAAAATCTAATGCATATATATAACGCAGCGTAGAACGCTGAAACGGGAATGGAAAACGAAGGGATTTTAAGTTTTATAGTCAGAAGTGTACTAAGTAATAAATACAACAATATCAAAGTGAGTAATTTAGATTTTAAATGTTTATTTTAAAAACAATCTAAGATCTCTTGGCTAATTTATAAAGAGAGTTTGTGAGTGCGATATATCTACTACTTTACCTATGATTTCTTATGAATTCTCTCTATACACATGTAAGTAACTGAGTAAATAAAAAACAATGTAAATACATGTCACATTAAATCAAGCACCACGAACAGAATAAATGATGGAGTCCGCCGAAAGCGTGTTTTTTATCCGACAAGAAGAAACATTCAATACAAGGAAGTCCATCCGTTGATTGTTTTCCAACACTGAACGCAGTCCGTTCCCATAATAATTATAACACCCACCGGCCACATGGTACCGAGTCGGATAAAAATACACAAAAACACGTAAGTGAAGACTTACTAACCGCTGGTGTTATTTTACTAGTAGAACCGACCGCATCTTCAAGGTTCTATCATTTTATTTCTAAGGATGTTTATCTACAGTGGTGGAAATGTCATTTTTATTGGTCAAAATTAATATAATTAATGTCGAAATTATTTTACTTGTTATATTTATTCTTATTTAGTCTAGTAGGTGGAACCTAGGAAAAACTTAGTTCCTATCTCATTCACTAACACTTGTAGCATTTTCAGCGGCAAAACTGAGCGCTATCTACAAATACACAAAATACAAGCGAAACTGTCTCCAGTGGGGGGTACCTCCACCTGTAGCATTGTTTTATATCAAAAATGTTCACGGCCGTTGGGCAGCATTTCTCCAAGACGCGAGCTCAGTTATTACAAGATCCCTTGACCTGAATCTGACGCGAACATAATTCGATGGCCCTTCAACTTTTTACATAAGGGGCTTCAATTCTTTTTCTGCACTTTGAGATTTTCTTGTGAACCGATTTTACATTAGATTAAATCGTAAATCTTCTATTGATTCGTAACTTACCTATATGTAGAATATAGAATAACTTATTTACAACATACTAATGTAGTTTCTCTTCCCTCCTTCACTCGAGAAAATAAATTGTATAGCATTTTAATTTTTCGTTCTGCAAAGCGCGTTGAGTTCAGCCACTCAATACAAGTAAAGTGGAGAATGAGTTTTTAACGATAGGTTCCCAGGTTCCCTCTAGCTTGCTACGTGCGGGATAGAATGTGAAGATAAAAAAACATCAGTAACAGTCGTATATGCCAATGCATACAAGACGATCATCATCATTATGAGCTTTATATATCAATAACCATAAAAAAATGTATTTCCTCTAACCTATTTTAATTCGATCTACCTACATTTATTCCTAACAATAACTAACTACATTTAAAAAGAATTCCCACATATTATTATAGTTTTATAATAAAACCATTCTAACCACAGTGTAATATAAGAAGCTACTGTTTTAGTGGCGTCAATGAACTGGTCAGTTACATAATAGAAGCGAAAACTAAAGGTCGTTGGTATGATTGCTTTTAATTCAGTGCAATTTAATTTGTGGAAACGGCGTTCGTGTTGCCTGTAGGAGCTTTCTTATTTTGCAATTTACATTTAAAGGCAAATGGGATCTACAAATCCACAGAAGATTTAATAGTACTCTACAATTATCTAATACTATCAATGCGCAGTGGATCAGACTTTGGCTGTAAACGCGATAATTATAGGTTCGTACTCTTTTAGAAACTTATGAAAATTTGAACCTAGCCGACTTTGTATTCGCACATAATTGTAGGTTTGATTCCCACTGAAAGAAATGAATTATTTGGATTTCGTTGTTCTGAACTGAACAACAATGATTGGTGGAGAAGCACGAAAAGGAGTGTCGTGATACTATGTTCAATTTGTTCAAAACTGATATTAGTGAAAACGTGTAGATATTTTTTGCCCTATAATAGCTACATATTTATATGTAATTTATTTACTCTTATAAAGTTAAAAATAAAAATTTAATACAAAGTATTCTATAATCTATAACATATTAAAAAGTAATTTTAAAATTTCTTCATAAAATAAACGTCGATGAACTAGAGGCAAAAAGTTGACAATGCAGGAAGTGAGTTTTATATATAGAGAACGAACTGTGTGTTTTTATTTTACTTTTACTACAAGTCATTAGCATCTCATAATTTAGATTTGATTTTAATAATTTTTAAAATTTATTTTTATCAAAGATAGTCTTGGTTTTCAAATAAATATTAATATTTTATTTATTTGTTTATTTTATTATAATGCATTTAATTAGGCATTATAACAGAGAGATTATATACCTAAGTAAAAAAAAATCATAGTCACCATGCTTAGCGCATGCTCTATTTTGCTATATTTTTTATAATCTATATATAT
>FAPJ01016916.1:0-12470 GCA_001485985.1 Heliconius ethilla aerotome | reverse complement strand
GCACGTGCTGCGTGTGCTGGCGGGTGCGGGCGCGCGCGATCCCGACGCCTTGAGGAAGGTGAGTTACGGTGTCACCAAAGGAGCTTATTGTTCATCTTTTTATATTCCACTAATTTTAAACATTTTTAATCCTTGATGATTATGCTAGACATCGTGTTACCAGAAAAATACTTACGTACTTTTTACACACCTTAAATATTTCAATAAAGAATAACTATGCTTATTTGTAATATATTCGTAAGTACATACATTACAAAATCTACCTACGTTGAATTTCTTAATATTTTTTAACAAATATGTTTAAGTAAAAAATATATAATTTCTTTTAAAAAAAAAGCTTTCATTTCTGTTCGTTGTTTAAAAAATAGAAATAAATTTATGATAATAGATAAGTAATTTCATTTCCTTATTATTATTAAAATATTTTTTGGAAATTACAATTTCCCGACACATCAACTCTTCAGTAATATGTACACCCTATCTAGCTATCAGTGTACCTGCTGACGATGGTGCAGCACGTGCACCTAGAGGCGGAGGCGGGCGCGGGCGAGGCGGCGGGCGTGGAGCTGGCCATCACGGACTGGGCGCGCGCGTGGGCTGTGGCGGCGCAGGCGGAACTGGCTGACAGCGTGCACGGCGCCGCGGTTCCCGCCGCCGCCCAGCGCTGCCTGCGCGCCGACCGCCAGCGCCGCGCACGACACGCTGCCGCGCCGCGCCACGCCACCGCGCTGGCCCGCGCCGCTTTCGCACGCGAGGCCATGGCCCAGCGCACCACGGACGCCGCCATGATGATTACGCGCCGTGTCGTTGAAGCACAAAATGCAGAGCGCAAGGCCTTTTTAGAGCATTTGAGACGTGCGCACTCGTTACATACAGCTGCGCAATGGCAACCAGTCATTGATCGCCATACACATGAAAGAGGTACTTTTTATCTATTCATTTATATACATATTTCTCCTTCTTTTTTTTCATGACATTCACTATTTTATTTCATTTGTTTCATTTCAAAATATACGAATATACTTTTAGTATGTTTAAACCTAGTTTTGTATTTTATATCATTTAAAAAATTAAGTAATATTACGAGTATTGCTTACGTTTTTAAAATCAATTTCTAAATCAAATATCACCAGTCCACATAATGTACCAATTAGGACTGAGAATAATCCAGTCCCTGCTATACTGACTGCACTGACAGTAACTATAAAGTCCCCCCACTGCTCAGGCATCTTCCACAACCCGCGCGGCTATCCGCCGGCGTGGGTGCTGGACAGCACGGAAGGGCCCGGCCGCGTGCGCGTACGACTGCGTCGCGCACATTTATGTGTGTCACCAAGGCATCTTCAGGGACCCTATAAATATAAAGCTGGTAAATCATTTCTAAATATCATCTTAAGAAATTTAAAAAAAACACTTTTATTAAAATTTAAAACTCTTTAAATTTTATTGTCAGTGTTCCCAGTTGTTTCACCAGAAGGTTACCAGTCTGTACTTGCTTCGCTTTCCCCATTTCAGATACCTCCAGCTACCCGGCGCCGCTTGGCAGCGTGCTAGGCACGGGGATGGCGGGCGCGGGGGCGGCGAGCGCGCAGCTGGCGCCGGGCGAGGCAGTGGCGTATATGGCACGCGTGACGCGCGTGACCGTTGACCGCGAGGAGGGCGGCGAGCTGCTGCTCACCGACCGTCACCTGCACTTCGTGCCGGAGGAGGGCGCGGGGGCGGCGCGCTGGGCGCTGGGCGCAATAGCGCGCGTAGCCACGCGGCGCTGGTGCCTGCAGGAACGTGCACTGGAGCTGTTCCTTTGCTGCGGACACGCCCTGCTGCTGGCCTTCGCCGACACTGACGAGAGGGCCGACTTTCTGAATCATCTGTCTAGAGCTCATCTGCCTAATAGGTTATACTTTTGGCGACACATTTTGTTTATGATTTATATAAAAAATGTTAACCTAATGGAGGAGATTATAGATTTTATATACACATATACAAAATATATTATTTTTTATACAAGATTTTATAATTAAATAAACGTCTTTTATATTTTGTTAGTTTCATGATGTAGAACACGCTTTGTGGGCAAAAAGAACTTATTGTCAGAACACTCCGTTTCCCACTTATTGGCGATAAGGTTGGTCGGTTTAAGATATAGCGTATTGAGTGGCAGAACTCTACGCCGCGCTTTGTCTGCCAGAGCATAATATTGATAATAATTTATATATATATTCCGAGTGATTACTTAACTCACAACTACACGGCTGACATATGCAACTTAGAAATCATAACATTTAAATTACTTTTATCAACAGAATGGAACCAGAAAATCTGACAGAAGCAATGAATCAATGGCGTAACGGAACAATTACTAACTGGGAGTATCTGATGATCCTTAACGACCTCGCCGGGCGCTCCTATAATGACCTCATGCAGTACCCGGTGTTCCCCTTTATCATTGCAGACTATACTTCCAAGATCCTGGACCTCACCGATCCAGCTTCCTTCAGGGACTTGAGTAAACCTATGGCCGTACAAAATAAAAATAGAGAGCAACATTATATTAATACCTACAATGTGCGTATGTTTTTTCTCTTTCAAATATCTATTGCATGATACCACGATTTAAAAGTAGTTTAATGGATTGTAACTTATATTAAAATTGTACTTTCGAAAAAATAAATAACCTCATTTTAATCTAGTCATATTCAAACCACATCTGTAATATCATGCATAACATGTATTATATTACATTCAGGATTTGAAGGCAGCTCGTCGTGAAGGCTGCAGCCCGCTGTCCCGTCAGCCACACCACTACGCCTCACTGTACTCCAACTCGGGCGGTGTTTTGCACTACCTTGTTCGCCTTCCACCTTTCACTGAGCTGTTTCTCAACTATCAGGGTAACTATGATATTTTTTGTCTTACAAATACTTAATTTAAATGGCAGTAAATATTGATTTTATATTAAAAAAAACACTTATTCAGACTTACATCTCTGCATAAGGCGAGGATTTTTTAGACCAGTTTATTTTCAACTAAATTTCACCATTGGTGTAATATTTTATGTGGCTAAAATATGATTTTTACTACTTTTGAATTGTTAAACAAATTAAAGCAGATTTTTACATTATGAAGCTAATTAACTAATTAGTCAGCTAAAAAAATATTAAGGTTAAACAGATTCATATAACTAAAATATTTCGCTGATTTATAATTTTAGTAATAATGTTTTTTTTTATTCTGGCAGACAATAATTTCGACATGCCAGACCGGACGTTCCACTCGTTAGCTACAACATGGCGCCTCATCACGAACGACTCGCCCACTGACGTCAAAGAGCTCATCCCGGAGTTATTTTATTTACCCGAGCTGTTTTATAATAACGAAGGTAACCTCCAAGTTGTTTTCATTTTAACTATTTTTTTTGTAGTAGGGACAGAATCGAGTACAAAGACACTCTGTTCCGCATTAGCATGTTCTTAAATGTCCGTTGTGACATCCACGCTAGTTCAACATGTCATTCTGTGTATCTCGTTATTCAGAATCCCCTTCTGTTCTGGTACTTTACTGTTTCCGCCGATCTCTTCCTTCATATTATATATTTGTCATACTTCGCCACCATACCCATCATTGTCGCGTCTTTTTTTAAAGTAGACAATACTTGCAATATGCACTTTGACACTGACGCTATCAGCACAACAATAGCCTTTCCGATCTTTCTTCCATTCTTCTCGTTAATATGGTTGTATAGATTTTATTACTTGTAAACTCTTGCCTTTATATCACACTGCACATTATAGCACAATGACTACCTCGTCAATCGTTTGGGCTCTTCCCTGGTTTCTACCTTAAGTTGCTTGAAAACCAGAACTTATTCAAGACGAGGCCACACGTCTTCGATAACTTCATCATTTTGGACAAACCATGTTTGCTTTGTGCAGGCCTAGAGTTGGGCGTGCGTCAGTGCGGCGCGCGCGTGGACGACGTGGAGCTGCCGCGCTGGGCGCCCGACGCCCGCCTCTTTACGCTGCTGCATCGCCACGCTCTCGAGGCGCCGCACGTGGCCGAGCACCTGCCCGCCTGGATTGACCTCGTGTTCGGCTACAAGCAGACCGGCCAGCCCGCCGTCGACGCGCTCAACGTGTTCCCCGCCTGCGTGAGTACAGCGCCTCGCTTCCCTGCCCTCCCCCGTCTACTGCCTCTAACCCCCTCACCTTCTGTGCGCAGACCTACTACGGCTTCGACCCTCAGCAGCTGGAGGATGAGCTGGACCGCACGGCGGCCGCGGCCATGGTGCGCACGTACGGCCAGGCGCCGCGCCAACTGCTACGCGCGCCGCACCCGCGGCGCGCCACTGAGCTGCAGCCACGCCGGCGTCAGCGCGCGCCGCCGCCCCTATGCGCCGCAGTGCGCGGCGCGCGCTGGGGCCGTTACGCCGGTTCACCCGATTGTGCCGCGCCCGCGCCCGTGGCGCGTCGACGTGTGGCGGGCGCGACGCGCGTGCAGGCGCTGGCGCACCCGCGCGCCGCCGCCGCCTGCGCGCGCAACTCGCTGCTGCTCGCAGTGCGCGAGGCCGGTGATGGTGGCGCGGGCGAGGCGCTGTGCGCCGTGTGGTGGGGGCAGGCGGACGGCGCGGTGCGCGCGGGCGCGGGTGGCGCGCTGCTGTGGGCGGCGGCAGGAGAGCGCGTGTCGGCGGCGGGCGCGTGGGCGAGCGCGGGCGGATGGGGCGCGACGGGTGCGCTGGGCTTCTCGTCGGGGCGGCTGGTGGCGCTACGGGCGGGCGCGCGCGTTACTTCGCATGCGCTTCACGCGCACGAGGCGCCCATCGTGGATGTGGTGCTGTGCCCGCCCGCCAGCCTGCTCGTGTCCGCTAGTATCGACGGCGTCATCGTGCTTTGGGATCTCAATGAGTTAGTATTGCGTTTATATTTTAGTAATATAATTTACGTGATAATACTATTACAAGTAAATAAAAATAAACCAAACATAATTATTTCTCCTAATTTGGAATGAATCTACAATTATCATACTTACAGTCACAGATTATTATTATTTAGTGTCCCAATATAACAAGATGGCCGCAATAGTTAGAATAACAAATAAAAGAATAATACAAAAATATATTACAGCTTATCGTACATTAGAACGCTGCCAAATCGAGACATGTTACCGGTGCAGTGCGTGGCGATCAGCGAGACGCTCAGCGATGTCGCTTCAGTGCACGAGCCCCGCGTCACACGTGACGGACGCTACGGTGACGTCACTCTCAATGACGTCGCCGCTGACGTTGACGAGACCGGGGACGATGACGTGAAAGAGTATGAGCGCGACGCATACAATTGTAAGTCGCTGATCCGCGTACACACTGTCAACGGAAAGTTTGTAGGTGAGTTGGAAATTTTATGTAAAGTAAAAGATGTTGCATATTGTATAGAAAAAAAGTAACTACTATGGATATGAGATTATAAGTGATAATGCGTGATCACATGTGCGGACGTGTACATATATGGATGAGTGCTCATACGTCTGAATGTGTAAGCACATGCCCACCCCAGAAATGCTATTAACAAAAATTTCACGCTACAAAATAAAACATACACACATATAGATTTGTTGAAAGATAAAGTTAAATATCTTAAGATATGCTCATGAAGATGTTTATGTGTTAATAATTAATGATTTAATCAATGCTCCAGTCTATTTCAAAGATACGTTGTGTGTGTGTGTGCAGCCAGCGTGCGCGTGGGTGACGCCGTGACGCGCGTGGCCTACTCGGCGGCGGCGGAGGGTGTGGCGGCCAACTGCGTGGCGGCGGCGCTGGCGAGTGGTGGCGTGCGCCTCTACGCCGCCTGGGACCTGCGCCCCGTGGCCGCCATCGCGCCGCCCGCGCCTCTCACGCCACCGGTGCCGCTCGTGGAGTGAGTGTCCAGCATCTTTTCTAGTTGCTTCTTTGCTTTTTACTCTTTTTTATGTTCTGGCTTTTAATTATCAATTAGGATCCCGTATGAACTTGTAGATCGCACTGTAATTGAGTTGACTCTTCTCATCAGGATTGCATTCTGGTAGTTTTTACTTAACTAACTAAAAATATCTATTAATTTAACAAATTCAAAAGTCCTTGTTGTGGCCTAATTGAATAAAATATATTTTGATTTTATTTGATCAAATAAAACTTCACTCAGTAATTATTATTATTTCGAGACTTATTTAATTACATACAAAAAAAACCAATTTCTTACAATAGTTGGCTTAAATCAATTTATATCGATTTTGTCATTAAATACAAAAGATGAATCCTAAAATACAAATTAAAAAAAATAACATTTTCAAGTTCCTAAAATCCTAAAATACAAATTCAAAAAAAAAATTTTTAATTTGGATTTTTTTTTAATTTCGAAAACGCTAATAGTAGACTTGACGTTTTATGCATGTGGCGATCGTTCTCCACACGGTTTATTTTTTATATTATAACTTTTGTTTACTAATTCTAAATATGCGGGCAAAATCCAGGTGCGCGAGCCTAGCGTGCATTACATCCCATTTGACTGTACAAGCGACAGCTGATCCTTTGTTCTCGCGGAGCCGGTCCTGTGTCTTCTCGCGACAATCGCACGCTTCATCTCGTTCCGCGACTATTCGTAATTACGTAAATCCTATCGCTAATTATCCTTTTATTCTTGAGTTTTTCGCTTTTAATTTCTATTGTAATCCTTCCATAATTTCACCTTCTTTCTTATTGTGTGCTTACTTTACTTCGTGTTCTTTCCTTTTCATAATATATTTTTCTTTGTAAAACTACACGTTTTATATTATTTATTTTCTTTGCCTTATCTTAGTGTAGCGTAGCTTTTCTTTATCCTACACGTTCATCATACATTCTGTAAATTTAAAACGTTACATGTATATCATTGGATTTAAGTAAATAAGACCTAAACCATAATTTCCCGTATTCCAGCATAACCTACAGCTCGGACTCGCAACTCCTATTCGGGTGTTACGCGGACGGCACGCTCGTGGCGTGGGAGAGCCTCGAGCCGAGCACTCGTGCTGCACCCGTGCGATTAGTACCTGCTTTGTCATTACTTTAGATACGTACTTTGTCATTTGTTTAGATACGTGTAACACATCTAATAAGAGATGCACCGCGCCTCAGGCCGGTTGACCAAAAGCAATACTAACCGGCTTAAACCAACAACAAGGATGTCCTCGCTTCGAACGGGCGTCCCCAATATCTGTGTACACTCACACAAATGCAAAGCTTAGCTTAAATAAATATGTGATAACTATGGCTGAATTGCGTTGATCAATTATATCCCAGATGAAGGATTACAGTCTAAAAAATGGCAAGAGAAATACGAGCACGAAAAATTTTGTCTTCTTATTCGATTTTAGTATGGTCAAATCTCAGCCAACGTGCGTCAGTTTGCTTTATAAAATCAGCATTAAACAATTAAATGCAAATATTTCATCATTTGGTCAATATTTGCGACTACCATTATTGGTTGGCCTGGACTAAAACACGCTTGAAGTGGATGTAATAATTTTGATAATTGTTTTAATATTTTTTTTCTTATAGTTGTCCTATATTAGTTGTCCTATATAGTTGTCCTATAGATTATTAAAACTTAATATATATTTATATGTAAATTAAATTCTAAAATAATGGGAAAAAAAGAGTAAATATAACCATTTTACTGAGATGGTAGTCTAGTATCTTAACGTTAACGTGGCAGAGTCGTGGAATCTTTCCTCCCTCTAAGCGCCCGTGGGCTCGCTGCGACCACTATCCAACGCGTAAGCTCATTACGAAAAGGTACTGAAAGCCGCGGCTCAAATTTGATAATCAGTGGTAATAAGCTGAACTTTATATTTCGCGGTGTCTTTGGGAAAACCACGTCAATTGCAGAGGGTTAAAAACAGTTAAAAGAAAATTTTGATAGATAGATTAGGAATAAAATGTTTTATATCCATTACGCGCTATACGAAACTAAGCCTTATAGCACTGTCATAAGGTAAAATTTTATTGAATAGCCGTATTTTTATGCAATCCTGTATCTAGTGTATAATTGATCGAAGCTGAATTGTAAAAATTGTCTCATAAGATTAGTGCCAACTTTAACATTGTTAAGTTAGATTACAGATTGAAATATAATATTATGTAATAGTGATGTGTGGAAATTCAAGTTGAAAGTATATTTTATTAATAGTCTCTTAAAAGAAGCATTAAGTATGCACATCATTCGAGAGATGCAATAAATTTGTACTGTAAAATAAAAAAGACAATGACTACTTAAACTTATAAAATTCACTCTAACCTATAAATATTTTTATACACATTTATCGTATTGTAACAATTATTTAAAATGTTTTGATATACATGTGTACTTATAGAATAAGGAAAATTATTATAATTCAATGCAATAAATTACATTGTTAAGACGATATGGCATCTTATAGGTAATACTGTATACTGAAGAAAAGCTTGAGTCAGTTTTAAGTGTTGTCAAACTATAATTACATGTAAGGATTTTATTAAAATAAGATTTTTTTTTTTAAAAGATTTAATTCAGTAGAGACCCGATTAACCGGCTTTTAAAATATGTAATATTTCAATAAAACGTACATAAACGTATTTATGATAAAATTATAATTCCACGATTTGAGCCCAGTTTTTTTTACATCAGATTATCTGGAGGTTGGTCTTGCCGAATGCTTAAGCACAATAATCTAAACTGGTTTATCAGGTTTCTCCCCTAGAATAAAATGCTCTAGATTACCTTTTATAAACACGTGTGACCTGGTGCTGTGATATTACCTTCAATGTACATTAATTATAAAAAGCAATAATATGCCAAAAGTTATGCATGGCTGCTATTATTATGTATTCAGTGTTTAAAACCAAATAATATTTGAAATGTAACTTGTAAGTTTAGTGGTGCCGAATGCTTGCCTTTATATTTATTATATTATTATTAGTAAGTTTTTAGATATTCGAATACTATTATTAATAAAAACATTTTTTATAAAAGTATAGTATTTTGTCATTTTAATATTTACATGTAGTCTTCCAATGTCGTAAGTGTTATTTTTGCTGTTATAATTTATATGTAAATGTTCAGAACCGTGATCACGATGCTATAGTGTTTAAATATTTATTGAGTTTTACTACAAATGCAATGGTGGTAGGTTCGATTCTTTTCATTTTCTCGTTCGGTTCATAAAATGTCTCTACCTTAATTCACTCATGACGTTAAAGAAAAAAAATATTTAATCTAATTTTTGAAAGATTTGTGTGTCGTAAAATATATCTATGAAGGCGACCACGGTTATTATATTTTATTAGATTGTATTTAAAGTACTATAAAAATATATTATATAAATAAAATGTAAGTATTTTTTATGAATTTTACATGAGGCATTATGATAAGGAATAAAAATGTGTGTTATTAGGAAAAAAATATTTTTAATATTTCATTACCTGTATTTTGTTAAATTATATATCAATGAAAAGTAAAAAATATATAGAGAGAAAATAAAGAATGTTTAATAAAATACAATTGGAGATAATACATATCTGTTATTTTTATGGCTATGGACAATGATTGTCGATTGTTTATTGTTGATGATGAAATAAATATGCTTTACTTCAAACTTAGTTTTATTATATTTGTGTAATTGAGGCCGTCGAGGCGCAGTGTCTGGCTTTTAACTGTAAATTGTGGTTGTGGGTTCTGTTTTCACTTCAAGAAATTGTTATTATTAGTTCCATCGCTCTGGGATCGAAAAGTGCGGCATTAAGTCCCACTCAAAATGCAATGCTTCCAAAATTCGGCAAAAAAAGTGAACGGAGTGCCTTAACACTAGTTTCCCTCGGCTTACCCTGCTGTGTGCAAGATATAGTGTGAAGCTGCTTTAATTTTTTTTTTGCAAATACAAGGAATAAAATAATCCCTCTGTATCCTCGCTGGGAATGTTTTTTACAAGTCTTGCTTGTAGTGATCGTCGCCATCGTGCCAAAGACTCCGTCGAGAAAGAATTCCGTCCTTGCACGAGGGAATGCATATATTTAGATTTTCTTATTTCACTGGCAAGACCAAAGATGACTTACATTGGGCTTCACAATATAATGTAATGTCTCTAAAAGAGCGGAAAACGGAGAAGCTATACTCGATATATACGTGCGAGACTGAACATGAGGTACAACGTGAATATTCTCGCCAGAAGATTCTAAGAGACTTGTTGACTCTATAAGAGTTAAATATATTAAGATTGCTGTAATTTTTGTGATGCATATGCACGCTCTGCGATATATATGATTTTTATTTTATGTAAGGCTAGAAGACAGAATAGTAATTCACTTTGATAGTTCTTTAAGGCAAAATAAATAATTTAAATAACTATTATAAGCCCGATGACTATCTGTATGTAGGCTTGCGCTGTCTGTAATGACATATTTATTATTGACAATTTCTTTGAAATAATGACATATTCAATGAGTTTAGCATTTTTGCGAAATACATTACTTCCAATTAATTTTTTTTTTGAATAGCTATTATATAATTTTTCTGTTGACATCAATTATATGAAATATTATTTATAAATATAATTTTATACAAAATGGCTAAAAGCGATATGAAATCGATTATGTCGTTATCTTCAAGAACGGAAGGTAGTACTACTGTGCTCTCTCGTTTGCGCTCTCGAAATGCTCCTCTTCACGAGAGGTGTTCCATGAGTGAAATGGTAAAAATAAAAGAGGCTTTCCAAGCGGCTTACAGGAATAAGCTGCTGCCCACCGAGTTTAGGAACGTCTTGAGGACGCTGCTTAATGTAGAGTACGACGATGAAGAATTCAACATACTGTTTATGAAGGTACTGTTACATTTATGTGGGTAGTACTAGTATAGGTATAACAAGTATAACTGATTATATAGGTATTTTAATTGGTCTGATAAAACAGAATAATATCCCTTAACAAGATATCTAACCTTCTCTAAATAAAAATTATGTGTAGAAAAATTATAAAAGTTATTTTTGCTAAATAAATTTATTTAAGTTACTTAAAAAAATACTATAATTCATTCTATAGATAAACACATCTAGAACTGGTGAGATAGACTGGGATGAATTGGTATCACATTTGATCCTGGGCTACTTCAGCAACGACCCTGACAACCAACGCGCCTCCCTACAGCTACCCATCATGGGCTTACCCACTGTGATGAGGTCGCAGCATCGCCATCCTATCTCCAGGATATGCTTTTGTCCAGATGTTGATAAGGCTTGTTAAATTATCTATACATTATAATTATATTATATTGCTGTTTTTTTTTTATTTTTTTACTTTCCGATTAAAGATATTTATTTTTCCATTAGAGACATAAGCCCCTTACATGGAAACATTGGTTAACAAAATAAATAGTTGTCTGTCGATCGTATACTCGTATAACTAATACTTTTTTTCTTATTCATTTGATCATCCATTTAATTTTTTTTAAAAAAATTTATGGTGGATATTTTTAGTTATGTATTCGTATAGTTGTCTTATAAATGCAGTAAATGAGCTTACATTTTTTACGTGGACGGTAATTTATTATAAAGTCGTGCCCCCTCCCCCTCCCCCTCACAGGTAAACATTTCTTTCCAATCTGTGTCCTGGTTTTAGGTAAAATCAATAAACTCGCACGCCGCGACCGCAAGGTACGTTTTCTTGAGATTTTCCAAAGGCTAATTTAGTATAGAGTTAGTTTGTTAGAATTTTTTTAATAAGCACGTGCTGTTTATAGATAGTTGTTTTAGGGTCATCAAATTGGTTTCTTTATATAATTGAATTAGGAGTCAAAAAGTTGGATATCGGCTAGTTTAGTTTTAGCGTTTCCTCATATTTCTATTAAATAAAGCAGGTTAGACTTTACTAAAGAATTATATATAGGATGTAACACGATCGACGGATCAACGGTTATCTGTGGGTAGAGGACCTCAGGACCTATCCATTTCACCCCCGTGTGTGTTTTCATTTGTTCGGCAGTTATTTAAGAATTTGTGATTTTTAGAAAAAGTCGGATTCTTGAAGAAAATTGGTTAATACATCCTAACTGTAGGGTCTGAGCTAGTGATTTTTAGCCTCAATGTAGCTCAGTAGTAGGCCATTTAAATCTTGACGTAGTAGTTGTAATTCATAGTTTTATAAAACATTAAAAAAAATACATTGAAACAAAAAAAAATTAAAAGAAAAGTTATAACAACAACTTTCAGCGGCTGTGCTGAAAAAAAATTACTTGTGTTTTTTTCCTAGAACTAACTTCAAAAGCTGCTGGTATTCATGCAGAATATTTTCTGAAAATTTCATTAGGCTAGCTCCACGATAACACGTTAAAAATGTATTTCAGTCAAGAGGTAGCGAAAATTTGTTATTATTTGGGATGTGACGATGCACAGCATCTGTGAGAGGGCGCTGTATACTTCCCTTTGATTATCCA